>VNJM01001129.1:0-96660 GCA_008042475.1 Drosophila kanapiae
CCTGTGTCTGTATGCTTCAGCCTTGCGCAGGAGAAGAGCGAGTGTTTCGTCACTCGCTCGGCGCGCTCGATTGCTCGATCACTCGTCTTTGTCTGTGTCTGTATACGTATCTGTGTGCGCTCGGCGATCCTCTGCTGGCTATCACCTCAGAATTACCTTGCCGTGGTGCCGCCGACGAATAACGTTCAGTCGAGACCGAGCTCATCCGCGATACAGTTGATTTTCGCATCCAACAGACAAAATGGTGAGTGCTCCCCAGTGCCAAGGAATCTTTACACTTCCTCCTCCTCGAAAGTCCAGTGATATATAGATGGCAGCGAAGTTGAAATCAATCGAAATGATTCAAAAAAATTAATGCAAAACTCTCAAATCTTTTTACGATTCCGTTGACAGGCTGATGTTCCAAAGCGTGAAGTTGAAAGTAAGTTGAACGGCAAAGAACAGGATTATCTTTAACCTCAAACGAAAACGAAATCCATCAAAGTTAAACGACAAACTAAACTGAATATAAATCGAGGACAATCAGGAATACCGTTTCCAAGGATTAAGAACCCAAAAAAAACACGCTTCTTGCTGCGAATCTCTTCGAAAAATTCGGATTACATAATGTGCGCGTGTGAGATACACATAATATATACATATATGTAGATACAACAAAAAGTACACAAAAACGCCAGTGAACAAATTTCGTAATCACTTGGAATATACCACATATATATACATATATCTATACACACCACGAATCCCACATATACGCGTGCCTATATATATCATTTGTTGCGGAAAATTTTCATTACGGAATGTCTATATGCATCGCCGCCCGATCTATTTTCATCGCCCTCGCTCCCCGCTCGATCGACACTTGACCGACCACCGTTGGGATGAACCAGAAAAGTGGAAAACTCAACAACAACCCCATTTTTCACCCGGGAAAAACTAGTGCGAAGTCAAGTTGGACTTACTTGGGGCGGAGGAGAGAAAGCTCGCGAGTGTGGAGAACTTGTGTATATAGTCGATGGGATGGTGGGATCCCGAGCGCGCGAACTCGCGAACGCTGATCGTTCAGTGATCTAATTTTGGCCAAGTTATTTCTCGAGATTTATTTTCGTTCGAACGCACCGAGAGCGACAGAGAGAGAGTGTGTGCCTTCGTGTACGTATATGTATGTATGTATGCTGTGCATGCATATAGCGAAGGCGTTCGGTTCGGGTGTCGGATTACGTATACGCAGTGTGTGCTTCGGGTTGGCAACGCTCCCAGATCGCCACTCACGCACACATTCACACAGAGAGAGTGTGTGTGTGTGTGTGTTGGTAGTAACTAATGGGCTGCCATGTCAAGATTTTCATGATGACCAAAAATGTGCGTACCAGAAATTTCAGGGTTACCACATCGACCCCGTTTCCGAAGGGTGTCAGCGAGAGATTAGGGGTAGGAGCAGAAGTATTTATAACCAAATAAATCGAATATAATAAATAAATCAATTAGTCCGGGAAAACGAAAAAAATAAACAATAATTTGATGAGATTTTCGTATGAATACCATCGAGCTTTATGCATGCTAACCGACTGTCTTTCGTGCAGATGTCGAATTCGTTTTCGAAGTTATGGGATCCCCCGGCGAGGGCATTGATGCCGTCGACCTAGGAGATGCCCTCCGCGCTCTGAACTTGAACCCCACCTTGGCGCTGATCGAGAAGATGGGCGGCACCAAGAAGCGCAACGAGAAGAAGATCAAGTTGGATGAGTTCCTGCCCATCTACTCACAGGTCAAGAAGGAGAAGGAGCAGGGCTGCTACGAGGACTTCATTGAGTGCTTGAAGCTCTACGACAAGGAGGAGAACGGCACCATGATGCTGGCTGAGCTGCAACACGCCCTGCTGGCGCTCGGTGAGTCTCCACATCAGACACCTCACAAAGCAACATAATAATAATGAATATCTTTAATTACAGGTGAGAACTTGGACGATGAGCAGGTGGAGACTCTGTTCGCCGACTGCATGGACCCCGAGGATGAAGAAGGCATGATCCCCTACTCCCGTAAGTATTCGCCAGCCATTAGCGATCTGTCTGGATTGCTGCATTTCTTAGCTAAATGCACATGTTGTAAACACCGTTTGTCTATTCCACATGTCACTCTTTGTCTGCGCACAAACCAAATCTCCCCACCAACCACTCTGCACCTGCACTGTGCACTTTGAACCGTCTCGACCTGAAAAACCCCCAACGAATGTGTTCTCTGTTTGCGTGTCCATGTTTGCGTCCTCAACACACACACTTGAATCACTCGAAACAACAAACACATACAACAAATCCCCGAATGCCACTCGAATGGTCTCTCTACACGGTGACCGTGTTCCTGTGCACCTGTGATCCTGTGCTCCTGTGCACCTGTGTCCTGTGTTCTCCCGCCGTTTGTCGTCGATCCACACAGAGTTCATCCAGCGCTTGATGAGCGATCCAGTCGTCTTCGACTAAACAGTAAGTAGGGTTGATTAGCAAGCTACACCCAATGTTCGGATGATGTCTACGTGTACTGTCGTCCCCCAAAATGGCCAAGATCGTGTCCTAATCTCGCTCTGTTTGCCCTCTATTTCGCAGCATTCCTCGCCAGAATGTGTGATAGGCCAGATCAGCTATAAATAGTTACAAACAACAACAGCAGCAACTATAAAGCAACAACAACAACACCAACAACAAATTTATAGCAACAACCATTCTCCATAGATGTTATATTCATCGCTAACTCTCTCTATCTCTCTCTCGTATATTATTTTAATTAAAAATTACATCTGCTACTACAACTGCAAAATTGAACTTCAAGATAATATTATTTTTTAAAAAATAAAAAAATTTAAATTATAAAATAACGAAAAAAAAAACTGAAAAAATTCAAACTTTTTTGTGCACCATTATTTTTGTTATGAATTTTTGATTTGTTGGTGATGATTACACACGCGCAAGCACACACAAACCAAACAACAATAGTTAATCATTATTTTTTATGAGACGTAAATAAACCAAATAGCAAATAAAATAATGTTTAGGCAAATTCTAAAATCGGAGTCAGAGAGGGAAGAATTCTTCCCGGCGCTTGCTCTCGAGCCTTCTTCTGAGGTGTTCCTAACATGTGAATGTGTGAAAATGAATTAAGTCAAATGTATTTAAAAATAAACACTAAGTAATACCTGTGCGGCCGAAAAGGTGTTGCACAAGCAATAAACAATGCCGTTGATAGGGGTTCGGGAAGGGATAGTCTCGCGGCATTTTTAGAGGGAGAAATATATATAATTTGTAGATCTGAAATTAACTACTAAATGTCGCACGAAATTGATTTAATAATTAAAAAAAGAGATGTAGGTATTGGTATAATTTGTAGGTGGGAATTTTTGTTTATACATCCTACCGTTATATCCAATGTTTTTAAGATCAAATATTAACTATATTCTATTCCTCACGATATCAACTTGAAACAACTTTGTACAGTAAAATACACAATTTTACATATATTTTACAAATCTAAACACAACAACAAATATTAGGAGTGTAATGATTTTTACCGAAATTCGGGCAAACTTATCTGTAATTTTTAAAAATTAGTTTCTTTGATTAAAACAAAATCCGATGCAGATCTAAATTAAGAAGATATATCGTTAAACGGGTGATTATTGTTAGGCAGTTGTTTGTTATTTTACATCTTTAGATGTATAGTATACATAATTTTACTCATGAAAAAGTAAGTTTTACCCTGATTTTACATGTGTGTATCAGTCGCCAGGTCTTGCAGTTGGTTGACCTTGGCAATAGGTGGCGCCTTTTTGACTTTCAGTTCAGCTAAGTTTCTTTTTAGTGGGAACACGAACCATCAAAAAGCTGAAAAGAAAGAAAAAATCAGTCGCCTAAATATTGTAATATTTAATCATAAATCAACAAACAAATAAAAAAAAAATATCTTAGAATAAATAAAATAAATCCAATCATAAATCAAATAGCAAATTTATTAATTATGCCGTAATAATAATGCTAATGGGAGATATTAAAAGCTATTCGTTTAGTTGATATACCCCGCTTACCGTGTACTAAAAAAGCCCTAGCTATGCAGCTTACGGAAAAGCTCAGCGGCGCGCGCCGCCTGCGAACGTTAGTTGGGAATTTTCAACGCATTGAAAATCAGTTGAAACCGAGATAACAAACCCAAAAGATACAAAATAGCCGACGGAGCTGCGCTGCCTGGCCGTTTCGAAAATTTGCACCAGCAAAAATCCAAATAAATTAGCCGAGTGTCAGTGAAGTGCCAGTGAGAGTGTCGCAACGCTGAAAAATAGTATTTTTTGCGCTCTGTACCCGGGGTTAAAGATGCAATAGAGAGGCAAGATCCAAAGGCATTCCAAACGCTGCAATAAAGATATCACGAATACCGCTACAGTGCACTGTGCAAAAGTGAAAAGGTATCGGACGCAGAGATATACACACACAAAAGTACCGCATCCGAGAGTCCTGCCAGTTTTCCCGTGAGTGCAACCGACACACGAGTCCATACACAAACACACACACACACACTTTCGTTCGGCTTTCAACATGGCGGATGTTCTGGAGAAAAGCTCGGCGCTGGATGCTGCGCCAGCACTAGGCGACACCCATCCCCAGGCCCAGTCGCTCCAGCAGCTGCAACAGGAAGCGGCGCCACCACAGCAGCAACTGCAACAGCAGCAACAGCAACAACAACAGCAGCAGCAGCCGCAGCAGCCACAGAAGCCCGCACCTGCGAGGCCTAATCAGGAGCAGAAAGGTAAGCAGATTCACTCGCGGGCAAAAGTGACTTCACACGGCATTACGCATACGCCATGTTAGCCGTAGAAAATCAATTAGGGAAAGTTCCAGGCACGCCTCTCCATCTCCATCTCCATGTACGACTGCATTGGCAATGGCTCAATTAAAGGAAATGTGTTGCCGGCACACCCCAGGACATTGACGGCGTTTCAGTTACGATTATGTCAGGCGAACATGCAGCTCCGGCTCACGTCATGCCCTCCATCCAGCCATTATGCAAATAGATTTGGCTGCTTCGGAGCTTCCCAAGCTATTGTGTGCGATCTGTTTGCTCAGCCGTCGGCTTTAAGCCGTCTAAAGGGGGCTCGACCATGTCTATGTCGGCTGGGCAGGATGTGTGGGAGGCGGGGTAATGACCTGCAACAGGGACAGCTTTTAATTGTACATTGTCGAGGCTCCAGTGTGTATCTAACAGATACCGAGACAGATACGGATACGGCGATAAAAGTTATCAGGCATTCGAGCTCGTGCTGATGCCTCCGTTGATGTTGCGGTCGCTCTGCAGCTGACCTCGTTTCGAATCAAGCAGCGAGTGCACCAGTAAGGTCGGTTAGCTAGGCAGAATTTGCTGGGCAAATCATATAATATATATAATATAAATAATTGAGAGAGCTGTTCCTGCCAGAGGGCATTCCCCAGTCGGTTAGCGGGTGTTGTCTGTGTGTGGGTTCGCCAAAGATACACCCCTGCCTCGGCCGATGATTAAATCAAGTCAAGAGCAAACCGGCTCTCTGTTAAATAATAATAAAAAACAATAACAAAGCAACGCCGGACGAAGAGTAGAAATATAGTTGTTGATTACTATCTGGCCTCTCATCCGCATGAAGTCACCCGTCGACACCTGCTCTATATCATCTAGATTCCAGATTATCAATGTCGCCAGCTCGTGCCGGGACTGATAAGCTGGTGAAATGGCTTTCCACTTGGCACTTTCCTTTGTGTGTCAGTCATATTTCGCATAAAATATATTCGCGTGACGTAATTGAGAAACAAAAACAAACCAATCTCTTTGCACATTATTATTCTTTGCTCGCCGTCTTAAAAATAGCCAAGATTCGGTGCAATTTCTGTCGCCTATTTCGCATTGGCTTTCCAATTATCACAAAACGCTGCCAGCTGAGCGACAGTTTCGTTTCTCATTTGCATTTGGCTCTGCAATTGATTTTCCCCCGTGTTTGTTCTTCTCTTTGCTTTTCTCCGTCTTCAGAGAACCGAGCTAATGGGGGCGTGCGCTAGATACTTTTGTGCTTTTGTAGATACTTTTTACCAAACGGCTTTTGAAAACTCTGCTAATTGTTAAGGTTTCCGTTCGGAGAAACAATTACCGAATATCTGGAGCCATATTTGTAAGGCCACGCCTTGCTTCAGTTAATTCAAGCAAAACGAAAGTCGGTTGCTTAGATTTTTGTGACTTTTGGGATACGGTTGGCTCCCCCGCCCGCATATGGTCTTTACGATTAATTAATTAATCGGAAAAAATGTTAGTGGCAGCCCGGGAATACCTGGTATTAACCCTACAATGCCTTTGCAAGCGCAGAGGTGCAACAATTAGCATGCAAATGGCGCACAATGCACGTCCATTAGGTTGTTATTGTCTCGTAACTGCCGGCATATTAATGCATTGTGTATCTGATGGATACATCTCCCAGCCTGAGGCGCGGACTGCGCCACAGTTTCGGCTTGATTAATTAATTACGGAATTAAAAGTTTGATCAATAAAGTTTGCTGCAAAAATTAATAAGGCTCCAAGTCTCGGGTTGGGTGGCTCCGGACTCAAGGGTTCACGCTGGTGGCTGGTGGGTGCTGTGGCAGGTTTGGGTGTTTGCCTAATTGTTTTCCCGCGAACAAAGTGTCGCTAGACACGCGACACACGCAAATCCCGCTCCAGCTGCAGCTCCGTACTCGGAGTACTCCGTGCTGCCCTCTAATTAAAGCCACAAAAGAGTTGTCAAATGGCTTCGGCGCGAACATCGCACCGCCGAGCGGCGACTGCTGCTGACAATACCGATATTCCAGTTCAATAAACTCGGCCACTCGGCGGCTGTCTGGGACCGGGACCTGCTCTGATTTCGATTTACTCGATTTTACTAGCGATTTTCCAGCAGTTTCCACGGGCTTATGGCCATGCATATCTGCACTTTCGTCGGCGTCGGAGTTGGAGTCTCTTCGGAGCCGTTGGGTGGGTTGCCGCTTGCCCAATCGCCATTGCTACCCCAGTGGCCACTGCCTCATTGGGCAGACGCCGCATAATTTGTTGTTCTGCTTGTAGTTTTCAGCCAAGACCATGTACGGAGCGGCATCGCCCGTTTTGGCTGACATCGGGTATCGTGCGTGCGGCTGCCGCACTGACAATTGCCACATTTTGTGGAAGGCAATCAATAATCGAAGTGCGTCAAAAATACAAATGTTAAAGTTACCTAGCCACCTAGCTCCCACCGCCGCTCCGACCATAAATCTAACCATGTTCGACACGAAATGCACACCACCAGAGGTCCTAGTCGATAATATAGCCATAAATTCGGTTCTTGATTAATTGATAAGGCGTCGCCGCAGGGAGAACCAATATCATTCTGTGCTTGGAATTAACAGGCAAAAGTGTGAATTAAAGATGAATATATTTCTGACATTTAAACTCTTTGTTTGTATATTTGGATTGGTGAAACATATATTATTAATAGTAATTATGGTACAGTTGCCTTGTGTCTACTAAAAATTTGTTGACCAAAGATGTTTCGGTAGTTTTTCGGTCACCTTTGTTAGAATGTGCTTCTTACTGACTCGAGTAATAGCTGGCATCTTAGCTTATTAAATACTTTGAAGAGCAACTATGCTTGTCTACAAATATGTACCTTTAAATTTCCATTCCTACTCAAAGTTTGCCACCTTAAAGCCATTTTCCTTCGCCTCCAAATTTCTTTTTGTGTGAACCACCTGCACCATGCCTTGGGCTTCCCCATTTCCCCCGAATCCAAGCTGTGATTCATCTTTTGCGCCGCAGGACAATTCGAGTTTGTCTAAACATGCGCAGTTTGCGAGCCCAGCAACCACATGAGGATTCCATTCCGCCCTCGCCGGAGTGCTCACAGGAATGCTGAAGAGAATAATCAATGAGCATAGCGTAGGCACGGAATTGACCAAGGGAAGGAAGCCAACCAAGCAGGGAAGGCATGCCGATAGATACAGCGCAAGCCAGGGAAAGCAACCCGACCGACCGGCTGCATCCCCCAAAAAAGCAAAACAAATGCCGGGCGTTTAGAACGGAAATCGAAAGCACTTGGGGGTGGCAAAAACACCCCCGAACGCCGCCGAGTGACAACATCAGCTAATTTGGCCTTGGTTAGCATGCGTTTCCGATTAAATGCACTCGCTTTACATAACTTTGTACTCATTTTATCTGATTAAACTAATTCGATTTATTTTCATTTAAAGAAAGATTTAGATAGCAAATATTTTTCAAATGTGGCAAATACGAATAGGCAAATTAACTTTTTAACGGCTTTTCCTTTCCATTAATACTTTTATAGATTTTTAAAAATAAAAATAGTGCAGCCAAAGATGCCTTTAAAGATTTAATTTTAAATTATTTTTGTCAGTTATAATTTAAATATCACGCGATAATTACCTCCTCGGAAATGGTCACACTTGATTCTCACAGGAAATCGTTGGTGTTGCCAGACTGTTCACAAACAATTTTGTATGTTTCGATTTTTTCCTTTATTTCCCGCAATGACAGCCATTTTTGAGATGTGAAAACCCTTTGATTAAGTGCGCAGACCTCTTTGCTCAGAAAATCACCGGAAAACACGCAGGAACGCTTTCTTTACTTATGGTTCATATACTAACTACCTTATGGGTTGCTGTATCCGCTTAACTAAGACACACACCATTAGGCGAATTGAAAATCAGGTGCGGCGAATTCATTTGTCGTTATATTTAAATAATCTTAGATTTCAATTAATCTTTTTTATTAGAATTATGTATTTAAAGTTAAAATATGTGTAATAAATTAACACCATACCTTATTAATAATATATTAACGAAATATTCCTTTTTTCTTCCAGGTATGTATGTAGATATATGGGAAAACAATAGCCTTTTCACAAAAATACAATTAATATAATCAGAAGATGGCTTCACCTATATTGGTATGTTAAACAAATGACTAAATATTAAGCTAAATGAGACTATTAATTGCTGACAATGCAGGATTAATACGAATATAAACTAACCTAGGCAACCAAGACGAAAGTAAACTCTTTCGCCAACAGACAACTAACCTTGACAATCGAATTAGGCTAAAGAACTAGGCAGACATTAGCCAGGAGACCATAAACCGCCCCACCTCCCGCCGAAGAGGTTTATTCTCAGCCAACCTTATGTCAGTTGGGATCGTCGCTGGTTTACTTTTATGTCTACGCATTAGAGCCCTGCGTTACGCTGGCGTCTTGCGTGCTGGCCGCCTCTAAATAGACAACAATTAGGGGAGCCTATGACAACAACACCTGGATAATAAATATGATGCGGTGCGTGGCAGGCGGTGCCTGTAGCTAGCGCACTTCCACACACAGCTCCTTCCCTTCCTCCGGATGTGCACTATGTGTGTGTGTGTGCCTGGGGGGCATTAGGAGCAAAGGATTGCGAAGGAACTGCACAAATGCGCGTCCATGCCTCCCCCCATGGGCCCATTAAATTAATCAAGTCAAATGAAATCTGCATATAAAATCAACGCTACCCCGATGTTGGCCTGCCTATAGGCCTCCCTGCTCCGCTCCGGATTGGCGTGTTGAATTTGCATTTTTCCCCGGCGCCCCACTAATAAATTTGTATGTCAATAGAATAAGCCAGGCGACGCCAGCTCTGGTTCTGCTTCTGGCTTTGCCTTTGCTCCACGAAAATATCCTGCTCTTTGAACTGCGCAAGGACACTTTCTGTTTATGCGCCCCGAGAAGTTTACGAGCGGCTGCTCCGTTAGTCCAACGCAGCGGCAGGGCAGGGGCGGGCGTATCAAAACAAATTCTAAGTATTGTAATTCGAAATTTTTCAAAGCAAATAAAAGCAGTCGAGTTTTAACACTCGCGCCAAACACAACGCACTCAGAGCTGGCGTCGCGGAGCGCACACAACCGAATAAAATATTGAAATAAATAAACCATAGAGGAAACTATAGGAAATATAAAAGAATATTACAAGTAATATCAGTTCTAAGGCACTCTCTGTCAGGTTAAGGCGGAATTTGTGTCCGGATTTAGACGGGAATTAGGCGACTTGCCTCAACATCCGTGCGGTGAGCGCAAAGTGCAAAGTGCATTAGCCTTCTCAGACTGTACGTGGCCAAGTTATTGCCCTCTTGGGTAGAAAAATCGATACAATTGCACGGGCTCGGCTTTTACTGCGAACTGCAACAATTGATAGTGGTCGGTCGCCTGTCGGTGTGTCTGTGATTAAATCGCAACTGCAGTGGCAGTTTCCCACGTCCGAAGCCCCTCCAGGCCCCCTGCCCCTGCAAGCGAATTCAATTGCCAGAGGACCAAGTTTGTTAACAATATTTCCCTGGCTTGCCCTGCATGCGGGGAATCTAATTGAAAAGCGGTGCAGCAGGAGCAGGAGCGCTTAGAAGGAACTTTTGTGGTTTATGTGCCCCGCAGCCTGGCAGGAGTTGCACCTGCAATTGTGTTGGCCTTCCGCCCCTGCCCGCGCACAGCGAGCGATTGTTGATAATCAATTTGGCCAAGACTATTTGGCCAAAAATGACAGTTGTCGTTGTTGCGGTTGACATGAACATTGTGTGGAATTTCGGTTTATGTCAGCCGCGGCAGGGAAACAAATCATTGTGGCCCTAATTTGCAGTTGCCCCGCTGCCTGACAGGCCTCCATTCACCGCTTTTAGTTGGCCAGGAAGTTGGCGGATCCGGCAACGAGTCCGTTTCTGCCACTGACTCGGCACAAGTTCAGTTGCCAGTCGAATGTTGCACGTGCTGAGGCCCCATTTTGAAGCTCCTCCAGCAGCACCAACAGTTTAAAGGGAATTACGAGCGAGTTTTTCGGTGGGTCTGTGCTATTTTATCGATTTGCCCTCCAAAAAAAAAAAAAGGTAACACACCAAAACTAAATGCGAAAGTTTTCGGTTCTTTTTTTGTCCGCCGCGACCGCATAAAGTTAATTGCCAGGCAGTGCCGAGAACGAGTCCAGAGTCCGGGTTACAGTTCCAGTTCCACATAGTGCCTCGTCCTCCATTGACTACTCCGACATGAGTGATACCGATGCGGTGAGTCCTTCTGGTGGTGGTTCAAGTCGAGTACCTGTACCTATGTACCTGTGCAATTCAAGAGCAGCACTAAAGCACCGCCAATTGCCCATGCACAAGCGTTTTACGAGCATAATTTGAATATGACAGCAATATTAATGGCCACATTATTCCGGCGAGGCGGTGGCGACCTTGCATACATCATTGTCGGATCAGGATCGAACCCTTTGCGAAATAAATCAAACAGCGATTTGCTCTCGGCCTGCATTCGATTTGGGCGACTTAGAACTGACGAAAGCGAAGCCGAAACACAAACTTTTGTTGAATCAATAAGTCACAAAAACAATTTAGGTCATGTTACAACTGGCAACCGAATTTCATGACAAAATTCCCCTAATGGTAACCAAAGAGGACCGCCGACGAGAGGCCCAACAACATGCCGAGAATGCCAAAACAATAAAATGTAAACAAATGCAGAAAGAGCCATCAAATTTGAAAGCACCACTCAATGTGAATCGTATTGATACGTCTGCCGAGGATACATGACTCCTGGCACCCACACTGACACTCACTACTACTCCACTGCTGGTTGTTGGCCATGCGATATATGGCAAATACATATGCAAATGATATGGGCCAGTTGGCGGCGCGGGAGTGGGAGCTGGCGGGGCCACGTGTGGCATTGGCCAACGCTGTGGCGGCTCCACAAGCCCTGCCAGCTATCGGGTTACCAGACACTTGCACATTTCTGCACCGACACCGCAGGCGAGAAGTCCTAGCTCCAGCTCTAGGATGTTCGGCACAGCGCAGACCCGAGGCGAGCGATCAAGTCAGGAGACTTCCCAGAAGGAGTACAGCGGAGCTAGAGAGGATCAGCAGAGTCGCTCGGCGAAGACAGCAGATCGTTCAGGCTACGAGATAGATTCGTTATCCGGAGATCGCTCTAAGCAGCCGTTAAAATCCCAACTTAATCCGGAGTATCTCGGCAACAGTATCTCTGATTCGTCTGCAGAGCGCTCCAAAGCGCAGACAAGATCTCCTCTCAACACTGATTATTCCAGCAGTAATGTTAATTCAGAACGTCCTGCATTCGAGATGAATTCAGTGTCCTCAGATCGCTCCAAGCAGCCATTGAGAGCGCAGTTGAATACAGACTTCCTCGCCAACACTGGACTATTAGAACGTCCCACCTACGAGGCAGCTAGTACAGATCAGAGCTCTATTAATCGTGCCCAACAGCAGCCACAGCGTTCCCAACCAGTGGCAGATTACCCAACTACAAGTGGAAGCACAGATCGTTCCCTCTACGACTCCAGACAGCTCCAGCAGCAGCGGCCACAGCAGAACACAATTGACTACACCGCTTACAATGCTGCAACACCCAAAGAACGCACCATTTCGCACAGCAAGCCACCAGCCACCAGCACCTCCTCTAACCCCAACACCAATCCCAATCCCCCACCCAAGCTGCTGAGTAAACCCAATGCTGAGTATGTGCGACCACCACAGAACTTTGTCTTGCCACCGCAGATGCGTCCCGCAGTGGGACCGCCTCAGCCACGTCCTCCATTCGCTGGTGCCCGGCCAATGGTGGGAATGGGACCGCGTCCGCCCATGCCGCCCAACATGGCGGTCAGGCAGATGGCGCCGCCACCACTGCGAACCACAGACAGCAAGACCAACCTGCTCATGGGACCGCCACCGCCGGGTATGAGGCCCGGCATGCCGCCTCCTCAACTGAGTCAGCAAAGCATGCAGCAGGCACGCTTGCCCAACTCCGGCGGACCACTTAGCCCGCCTGGCCAGGGACCACCAAGGCCACCGGGTGGCTTTCCCTGGAACCCGGCAGCCGGGGCACCAGGGATGCCGCCCGGCGCCAGACCGCCGCCACCGCAGAACATGACGCGTCCACCGCCACCAACTTTTCCAAGACCCCTGCCGGGTCAGCCGCTGCAAGCACCCTTCCGACCGCCCTTCAACCAGCCGCCCATGCAACCGCAACAGCAGCCACAGCAACCGCAGCAGCTGCAGCAACACATGCAACAGCAGCAGCAACAACAGCAACACCAGCCACCGCAGCAGCTACGCCCACTTTCGGCAGCGAGTGCTCACAACAACAACGATGACGACGATGACGTGATCATGGGTCCGGCAGTGACCCCGCTTAAGACATTCAACCCAAGGGCCGATCCAATGGGTTCTCCGTTGCTGGAGGAGACGGAGCCGCCCTTTGAGACGAGCCCCCCGGCGGTAGAGGCCAAGAAGGGGCCTGGTTTCAGTAAGACAAACAATCTAAGTAGATATATACCATAAGTGAAGCCATCTAGGAGTTGTTAATTATATGTAGTGAAACATTTTAGTCCCAAGTTATGGGAAAAAGTATAGGTCAGGACTTTATCTGCATTAAAGAAGAATTTAATTATTTAATTCTCTGCGAGGTAGATTTAAACTTTGCATACTTTTAACCATATTTTCAATTGATTTAAAAACCCCCGTTGATAGTTATTAACACGAAATATATTTATTTTATATATATTGCTTATTGAAAGATTATATTTATATTTATTTATATTTTTAAATAAGTGATTCCTATAATCATAGGTTTTTGATATACAAAGTTTTAGTTCCTTAAGATTTTAAATACCCATAAAATCTCTTCATCGGTTTTATTTCAAGTCAAAATCATTTATTTGTCAAGATAAGTTTCAGATTCAAATTCATTTCCGCCCAAAACTTGACCTGAATGAACTTAAGTTAAGTAAGACAACCTTAATTAACTCTTTTCTTATCAACTCATTTCAGAGGGCGACAATGACAGCGGCGTGGACGAGTCCACTCAGGAGAAGGTGAGTTTGCGTTGGCTTTGAACCAGTTAACTAGTTAGCCATAAATTGTGACTTCTTCTGCTGCTGCTGTGTCTACATTAATTGAGAGGAAATTAACTGGAACTGGCAACAAATTAATTTAATTCCGTTGACCGTCTCTGTTCACAAATCATAAATATCTGTAAAAGGCAGGCAGCAGCCAGCGGGTGAGCTCTGAGCTCTGAGAGCTCTGCTCCACGCTCCATTGGAGACCATATAGAAAATAGCATATAGCAGGCGCGACTTTTGTCTGCGACAGTTCCGCCAGTTGCTCAGTTTGTCAGTTTCCCAGGTTGGCTCGTGTTCGTGTGCAGACGCCAAAGTTCAGACTAAGTTTTGTCTTGGCAGACGGCAGTTGGCGCGTCGGAAAAACCCGCAGAAAAGTGCGACAAAAGTCGGGCGAGCAGACATATATCTCACACTCTCCCCTATATATATATGCGGTACGTGAGCCCAGCAGGTAGCAGGTGCGAGTCAGAAACTCCCAAAAAGAAGACAGTCAACCGCCGAAAAGAAACACACAGAAAAAGCGATTTATATGCCTGGTGATATCTGCGCCTAGATAAGTGCCAAACACGAAATGGGGCGGGGAGTTACCAGGGGACTAAGGCAGAGAGGGGCCAGGGGGCGGAATCATAGCACACACATATATCTGCAAAGCGGTTGTTGGCTCTATAAATACAACCATCCATATGCAAAAACGACACGAAGCGGCGACAATCGATAAAACAATGCATAAACTATAAGTCCTTCGTACCGACATCGACATCGACGACGACATCGGCAGGCGGATGGCTGGCTGGCCCGGCCAGATCTGGCGGCAGTCATAAATGCCAATGGCATTACGTTGACAGCTCCGGAAAGCCAGGGAGTGTTGAGAGCGAGTCGTAAATAGTTGATAAACCGCGTCCGCAGCTCCACAGCAACAGCCCCAAGATGCATCTCGTCATCTTGGCCGACTCGACCTACTTGCTAGTAATCCACTAAGGGATTGGAGTTAATTACACAGTTTTGTGAACCTTGTTTTGTGATTGTCTCTTCTTGACAGGATCGCAACGGACCCAATTCGCCCAGTTCGCCGGTAAAGACGCCCACATCGACATCATCGAAGCCGGGCACGTCGCGCCCACCGAGTGCCACGCCCTCGAACAAATCGGCACCCAAGTCGCGCAGCGCCTCGAAGAATCGCTTGCTCCTTAAGACCCCAGAGCCCGAGCCAGTCAAGAAAGGTGAGCTATACTTCTTATTTAATTCGAGGCATTCCAAAAGGAAGAGAAGAAAGCAATGAGGTTATAAGTGATTATATTTTATGGAACCTTGCATTGGATTTAAAACAAGCTTCAGCTTTAGTGCTTTAGAACAGAATTGCCCATAGAGAGTTCGGCCAACTTCGTGAAAAACATAATATCTCCAACCTCTCAGGGGCACAGTGTGTGGCTTTTAAGCAATAATGCTCAAGCTATGACAAACAAAAGTCTCCTTCTTATTTATACAACAATTTTCAGGATTATTACAATTAATTTATAATAAAATCCTCTCCTCTTCAACAGTTCCAATGAACAAGGTACAGGTGGGACATGCGCCTTCGCCCAACCTAAAGGCGGTTCGCTCTAAGATCGGATCATTGGACAATGCCACCTACAAGCCGGGCGGCGGGCACGTTAAGATCGAGTCCAAGAAGATCGACATTAAGGCGGCGCCCCGCATCGAGGCCAAGAACGACAAGTACGCGCCCAAGGGCGGCGAGAAGAAGGTACGTTTGGAAAGAGTCAACTCCCGTCTGGAGGGTAATATAGGGCGGGATCGGTATATCCTTTCAAAGCATACATGCTGGGGCAACCCAGGACATAACTCTAGCTCTCTCTCTCTCATATATCTTTTGTAAATTTCTCTCATCTTCAAATGGCTTTTGTAAAACCGAGAAAAGCTCTCTCGAGAAAGAAAAGTAACGTATAGTCGCGTACTGTAAAGTAATTCGTATTGTATTGGCAAACTCAATTTCACGGTCGATTTGCGATTTGATTTGAGATATACTTATGCCCATTATAGATGGCAGTATAGCACGGTATCTTGAGTCTCGTATCTTGTTGTAGGAAATGCAATTACCAATCCGCAGCGACACTTAGCAGCATAATTCCGTTGCCTTATGTAGCTTATAAGTTCCAACCCCATCCGTATCCGCATCCGCCTGCGCCTCCGCCGTCGAACTGGATGTGCCAGAGTTGGGTGCGACGACTCTGACATTGACAGCCGGCAGACGGCACAGCGGGATATCATTGGATCGATATTTGACTCTGGCTTATAATCGTTTACCTACCTTGTATCTATTTACAACTTACAACCATCGAATCCGCACCCACTCGCACCACCAATTCTCCACCAATCCGGCACTGCAAATCCGTAGATAGTTACAACAAAGTTGCAGTGGAACGCAAAGTCGAAAATCGGCTCGTTGGAGAATGCCGCCCACAAGCCCGGAGGCGGGGACAAGAAGATCGAGACCCTGAAGATGGACTTCAACAACAAGGCCAAGTCGAAGGTCAACTCCAAGGACAATGTGAAGCACCAGCCCGGCGGCGGCGACATCAAGGTATGCAGGCCCCCTATATGCCCCCTCAATCGTCATGTGATTCCACCCCTTCATGTTTGAGTTTGACCCAGAGACCGAACGAGTTCCCATTGATTTTTGTAGTGGTTAAGTATGATTTCCGATTGACGTTGCCTTTTCGTTGGTTTTTGGATGCTCTACTCTCTCGTTTTGTTACCAACAACAACACAACCTGGCATGGGCATGGGCATGGGCTTCTCTAAGTGCATGTGGGGCCGCAATGTTCTCTTAGTTTTAAACAGCATGCCGCAAGTTAATCCCTCCTCCGGTGTCCGACACTCACGCATCGAGGAGTACATACCCTAGAAGTACAACCAACTAACACGCAGAACACCCCTAAACCAATGCCTTGAACCGCTTTCCAGAACTACGATAGGAAGATGAACATCATCTATGGCGAGGGCTCCAAGATAGTCGGCCACTGCGCCAGTAACAAGCGCCTGGATGAGAATTTGTATAATGAGGAGGAGGTAGAGTTTTAGCGGGGTAGGTAACACACCCACACCAGATGTACATATACCCGCCACATGGTTGTTAACTAAAAGTCCACACCTATCCTAGTACCGGGGTCAGCATTGTGCAGCGTTGAGGGAAATCATTCTGTTTAGTTTCTAACCGATATCGCAAAGCTGAATAATCGAGAATAACTTATTATTTTTCCATCCTTATTTCAACGAACCGAAACATGTTTAAACAATATTTTGGAAACTGTATTTTGTTTTTAACTAAACCATTTAACACAACGAATTCAAAGGATAACAACCCCAAGGATGTAAGTAGTCGTGATAACTCTTTTCCTCCGTGTACGTTTGATATGTCTTTGTGTGCATCCTAAGTGTGCTTTTGTACGAACCCTTAGATGCATCATGTCTTTCTTATTTTTGATCTTTTTTGGAACACCTAAGCCCCACTTTTTGATATACATAAAACCCCCAAAAAGGCACCACACCTACCTACCTACCCAGTAGATAGTAGAGTATTTTTTGTACCTCTTTACCTTAAATGTTATCCATTTGTTACGTCTCCCGTGCTCTGTCCCCGTGTTTCTGTGTGTAAAATTCCAAATTTCAGTTGTGTGTCCTCGATTGGCCGTCGACCTGTGTCCTTAATAATAATCCACCAACCCAACCACGCAAAGTCGATAGGGCCCCAATGGGGGTCGTCGATTCGAAACACTTTAAAAAAATGATTTGCTAATCGTTTTCTGTACGTTGCCGGTGCCGGTGCTACTTTTCAGATCCAAACGCAAAAAATAGAAATTAAGGCACAAAGCAAAGTTGGCTCTTTGGATAATGTAAAGCACAAGCCCGGTGGCGGTGAAAAGAAGATTTTCGATGATAAGGATTATTTGAAAAATGTTGAACACTCTGTTGCACTGACAACACCACCAACACAGGTAAACTACGTGTACATAAGCTCGTTGTAGTTACGTATTAAACTCTAGAACCTAACTTAAACCTAATCCTAATTTACTAGACCCTTTTTCTTAAGTTCGTTATGAGGGCAAACCAAAAAGTAATCCAACATTATTATCGATATCCCATTTTGTGTTTGCGTCGAGAAATTCATTTTTGTGTAATCCGTAATTGTAATTGATTGCGTTAACACCTTATTGTTTACTATGATCAAGCCACTAACAGAGCACCACACCCAAAAGAGACCCACACACACACACGTAACCCTAGAACCACCCACAGACACCATTCCCACCTGCCACCCGGAACCGCTTTCGGAGAACTCCCACCAAAAGATCACCTATCCGTAATTAATGAGAAGTAACATCTGGACAAAGTATTTGTTGGCACTTTTAGGTCTCGATGGCGGGCATTCGATATTTGTTTCGTAACCTTTCGTTTCGTTAAGATTATTATTTCGATAAGTTAATTGCCTTTACGTTGCATTTAAAAATGAATTTCCTTCAAACCCAAACTGAGATTCATTGGCGATGACAATAAACAACAAAATTTGGTAGCAAGAGCGCTTTCCATCCATCAAATTTGACATGTGTTGTACCAGAAAAGATTCTCTAAACAATTCTCTCTCTCTTTTTTCTCTGTCTCCCCCTCGCTTTAACCGGCTGCTAATGTAGTTTGCGGCGCAAGGGCGCTTGATTGCCACGATCCACCTAGAATTCGGTCTCTGTAACTCAGACTGTGTGTGTAACAATATATTCGAGTCGCTTTTTAAATGAACTCCCTCCTAGCTTTAACCAGCCGAATCGAAACCGTAATCGAAATCGAAATCGAACTCGATATCGACAAGTATCGAGTATCAAACAGACACATCCATCAACTACTGAACTGTACCTTAAGCCAAACGATTAACTGTAACTGTTGCAGGACTAAACAGGACAAAACTAAAGAAAAAAAACACCCGAACTCAACCCGAAAGTCTCGACTGAGTTTGCAAGAGTTTCTATTTTGAATTGTACACTCAACCGACGAAGTGTGTCGAGGACGTGAGCTGTCCTGCCCCTGGACTAAGCCGGAGTCGAGGCTCTTGCGATCCGGCCAGGTGTAAATCGAATTTAACCACAGCCCCCAGCTCAGGTCACTGTCCAGGGGCAGGGACAGTAGCCCAATGTTTGTTAACTCCCCCTAGTATGTAGCGAACACAAGTATTATTTATGGCAACGGTCAAGAACCCTATATAACGTAGGATAGTACAAATTTTGAACAATATACTGATCCGCGATTGCTCAAAGAACCCGAACCCGAACCCCGTTCCACAGACTCTGACCCTTTACGGACGGTTAAGCGAAAGGCTGCCCGGCATTTAAGTCATCTAACAAAGTGCTTTGCTCTCTCACACTCGAACACACGAACACTGAAAGAAATACCAACTCACACATTGACCTCATATGTGCATATATCAATACTGACATCCATTTTATATTACGATTAATTATGAATTATTAAGTGTACTCTTCATTTCTGTGCTTAACCTTTATCTTTCGTTTATTATAGGAATATATATACACGTTTTATTAGGCTAGTCATACGAAACAAAGTGCATTAAATTCGAAATTCGTATACATGTTACGTCCATTAGAGTTATTCAAAAGCCTATTACCATTGCTACTGCAACAAAGTATACTGGAGGTCAGAATACGACGCTACTTTAAGCACTATAGAAACATTCTATTCGATCCGATTCGATTCGCGAACCCCGTAAGTCCTTGTGCGTTGCAAGTTCTTCTAAGATGTGTCCGTTGCGTACATTATATACATACATACATAGATAGTTTGATATATATACCTAATATTTAACAGTGCTGTGATAGACTAACCGATCCGAAGCTGATTTGCCAGACCACCTGCATCCAAACCATATACAAACATACTCAATAGATCCCGAAACGGTTTCATGGGCAACTACTGCTTGCGACCCCCAATTATAGTCCATTGCATTCCAAAACCAACTCATGATCTAACAAGGCTTATGGTTTATTTCTGTAATAGTTAACCTTATTATTTGAGCAATCGATACGCATTCACGTTTATATTTTTATCTTGAACGCAGAGTCCACTACCATCCATGACGGCTTCTGGCGCTGATGAAAATTTAAATCAACAAAGCTAAATGCCCGAAATGCCCGAAAAATGCATGTCGAGCCGATATCTTTTCCTTGCAAGCTAAGGTAGCCAAGATTGAAAGTGAAACGAACATTGAAACCAGCTAATTTGAAATGTACTCTATCTAAGCAAAAAAGCTACACACAAAAAAGATAAAATTACGCAATGATTTCCACACACACCCTCACAGTCCAGTAATAAGACCCGAACAATTCGATAGAGCTGCAAGCACCCAGACTGCAGATGCAGATGCAGATTCATCTACACCACCACCACCCCACATAGAAGCGGTATTTGGTATACAGATCGAAGTATATTGACTAGTTGAGCAATGCACTCTTTATCGTCAGATACAAGACATAAATTATATATCTCAATGTATTACAAGAACTTCATATATACATAATATATATAAATATATATATATATATACATAAAAGTATCTAAATATTTAAGCAAATTATACAAGAAACCGTGTGCTTAGTTGAAAATGTTGAACGACACCCAAAATACACTCGACGTCTAAATGTTAAACCGACTAAGATAATGCGACCCCGATGATATGTGAACCGTTTAGATACTTTTTGCGACGAACAAAGCCACACAGAACAGAAACAGAAACAGAACAGTACCGAACAGAACAGAACCGATAATACCACGTATAAGCATATTTTTACTATTATTAATTTGTATCTTATTAGTCAAGCGCATCATTCTCACGATTTATTTACACCCTGTTACAAAATGTAAGAAAAATGGCAAAATTTAAGCATAATAAACAAACAAAAAAACGTTTTTTCATTTATTAAATCTCGGAGTTGTTGTTGCACTTAGTTTTTTTCTTAGAATATTTCAACAGTTTGGTTTGTATCGGTTTGAGATTTGAGATTTGATACAACTAATTTTGGAGAAACTTAAGTACATTTGGCAAGCCACGCCCACGCCGCAAGCGTTCCAACAAAGCCACGCACGAGCACACATCCTCTTCTACCTCATTTGGATGCATTGGTAATCGAAAACAATAAATTTGATCAAGCAAATTGTAAGTCTCTCCATTCTCAATTGAGCTATGACTGCGTCAACTATTTTGCATCCTCCTCCCCGGGGCTATGAATCGCTTCTAAGAGCTCTCTTTGTATCCGAATCCCCGCAGTATTGGAAGGCGCCGCGCATCCAACGCGCCACCACACTCACCTCGTCCATGTCGCTGCCAGCCGAGTGCCTTGTGCTCTCCGTGTCCATGCCCTCGCTCAACTCGGAGACCAAGCGTCCGAAGAGTGCGGGTCCCAAGAAGAAGCCGGGACAGGCCGTCCACACAAAGCCCTTCCGCCTGTACTAAGCCGACTAATGGAAGACTTCTTAGCCGCAGTTTCAGGCAGCTGCTCCACACCACAAGATTGCACAAGAGACGACGTCACCCAAGCGAGGCACTTCGAGATTCGAGCACAAGTTGATATCGAGGCACGCACTTCTAAAAAAAAAAATACATATCCAGAACAAAAATTTGATCAAACTGTTAATTGTTTAGAACCGAAAAACGAAAAACGTGGCATTTACAACAAAATAAACGACAAACTGAGAGGCAACAAGTTAAGCACAAAATACAGCGGGTTCTTGTTGTTTCTTTAAATAATTACAGTATATATTTCGTAAGTATTAAATCAGTTTACGGCTGCTACATCTCTCTCTCTCTCTCTCTGGAGCCAATCGGCCTTCGTTTACATTTCATTTACAAAAGACTTTCGTTAGATTTCTTTA
Organism: Drosophila kanapiae; assembly: GCA_008042475.1. Taxonomy (NCBI): domain Eukaryota; kingdom Metazoa; phylum Arthropoda; class Insecta; order Diptera; family Drosophilidae; genus Drosophila; species Drosophila kanapiae. The sequence goes on from VNJM01001129.1 coordinate 21,878, forward strand.
TATAATTAGTACAAAAAATGTCCTGGGATTTCGTTACTTCTCAATGCTACATCATCTTGCTCATTTTTTTGTTTTTTGTTTTTCTTTTTGAAAATGAGGGCTTTTGTTGTATTCGTTTTTGATTCTTGTTACTTTGTTTATTCGAGTCGCGCGTCACATTTAAATGCAGTTTGTTCGCCCCTCCATTTACATAATCCTTTTTGCTATACTTACGCCGTAAAAGTTGTTTATACAATTCATTTCTTTAAGGTTAGGATAATAAATAGGTCATTATAAAATAATAAACAACAGTTGTTACATTTTCAAAAGACGATTCGAGGGTTGAGTTAGAATACAAAAAAATGCACATGCTTGAAATATCGTAAGGAGTAGTGGCTTTCTCTAAGAGCTCGTCGTCAAGTGGATTGGCCTGGGCTCGATTTAGGCAAGCTGGGAACAGGGACAGTTCAGTTGCTTGATATAACTATAATACATTTAATGGGAAATTAGGAAATGCATAGATGCTCGTGATATGCGAAACCAATTTGTAGCTGTGAGTTGGCTGCGGTTCTTAAATTTTTGCACTCGCTGCTTGTTACTATTAGTACAATACATTCGATTCAATTGACTAGATTTCTACATATGTAGCTGCATTCGATTTACGATTCTCTGTTCCGATTTAGTTTAGTTGTCGCGGGAGGGATTTGTGTGATTTTGTGCCAAATAATTAACTTTTAATGGCCCCCATAAGAAACATTAAATAAACAAAAGATTTTCCGCAAGTTTCACGATTCCTTGAGCGGAATTAAGCGTAGCCTTAGCGCTTTTTATCGGGGCCGCTAAGAGTCTGGTACATTATGAGTAATTTTAAACTTATGTAAATAAATATGATGCCCAATGAATGAATTCTGTTGTTTGATTTATCGATAAGGGCGCTGCGTGAGTGTCTAAGGCCGGCGCTCTCGCCGGCTTACGTGTCGCTTCCGAGGAATCTCTGTCGCCAATAACATGTTACCTTATTTACATAACTAAACACTTTCGTTGGCGTCGCTTTAGCGGCTCCGGTCTGAGCACTGCGCGCACCGCTTCCTCGAACACCTGAAGGTATGGAATCAGTAAGCAAGAGAGAGAGGCGAGGGTGTGCCGGCGATAACTTACCGGCTTTAGGCCGCGCTGCGTCAAGGCGGAGCACTCCATGTATTTCACAGCGCGTATCTTGTTCGCCAGCTTCTGGCCCTGCTCGCGCTTCAGTGGCGTCAGCCCCTGCTCGGCGAGCCCGCTCAGTGTCTCTCGATCTTCGCGCAAATCGATTTTGGTTCCTGCAATGTGTATTTATTGTTTATATATGTATCCACTTCCCTTCTGAGTGCTGGCAACTTACCAACTAGAATGATGGGCGCGTCGGGGCAGTGGTGCTTTATCTCCGGATACCATTTCGAGGTGACGTTCTCGAAGGACGAGGGACTCGCCACGCTGTAGCATATCAGGAAAACGTCTGTCTGTGGATAGGAGAGCGGTCGCAGTCGGTCGTAGTCCTCCTGTCCCGCCGTGTCCCACAGTCCCAGCGAGACCTGTATTGTGTCCACTTGCATCGGGGCCGAATAGTTGTCGAAGCTGTTTAGGGGACGATTAAAAGTGGAAGTTATCCGGCAGTTCATCAGGCGACGGGGAGAAGGGCCAACACTTACACCGTGGGCACATATTCGCCGGGAAAGCAGTCTGTCGTGTAGGAGATTAGCATGCAGGTCTTTCCGACAGTGCCGTCACCGACGACAACACATTTTATGGGCCTTCCGGTTGACATCGTGAGTCGTGAGTGTGTGCCGCGTGTGTGTGCGCTGTGCGGAGTATGCTGTAAGCAAAAAAATAAGATGGAACTGTGTGAGAATGTCTTCGCCAGCTTAATTCAATTAATTAAGTTCTACTCGAGGCAATAAACCCGGCAGCCTGACCGCACATTTGTATATACTTTAATTGCCTTTCGCTCGGTTTCTGGCCTCTGCTCGCTCTGCTCTGGCGTATCTCTGGGATGATCAAAGGCTGGGCGCTCGAACGTCAACGAAAGGTGTGTCCCGGCCGCAAAACCGAACGAAAAAAAAAAACAAAAAGAAAACAAATAACAAACCGCAGCAGGGCCATAAAGCATAATAAAACGAGAGTCTCATTTCGGCTGCGGCACTTCGTTGTTTTCGCAAATACATTTTTCAAAAATAGACCATGATGGGCGACAGACTGCGGCACCACAAATAAATGGGAACAGCGCGGAGCGGGCGGCGCGGACGACGACGAATGGCAACAGTTGCCCCCGGGGGCCTCCAGTAGTGCAGTGGCTGCGTGGGCGGGGTTGGGGCGGCGAGGATTACTTTGGTGACGCGGAAGCCACCGGCAGACGCGCACCGCACAAAAATAGACACAATTAAGTTCTAATAACGATGGGCGAGGGCGCCACTGGCGCGGCTGCCGATTCAATTAGAGTTCAACTGAGACATTGCGCCACATGCAACGGGGAGTAGCGCCGGAGCGGGGGGATCAACGCAGATGTAGAAAGTCTTTTGTTGTGGAGGAGCGCCCATTGTTGTGGACAGGCGAATATTGCTTTACCTTTTTCACCTATCCTTTGTCTGGCAGGCGGCGGCTGTTTTGTACTTTGCTTATATCACTGTGCGTGTTGCTGGGTTGGCCCTGCCTTGGAGCTCTTGCTGGTCCGCCACTTGCACTATTTCGTTGCGGTTTTTACTTATAAATATATGTTTAATGGGCAGCTCAGCGTTCTCGAGTGATTTCAGTTTTTTTTTGTTTTATTTCCACACAAACACACACCCACTAGAGCTACGAAAACATCGATGTTACTATCGATACTATCTATGTTTTTGAAAAGGGCGATGTTATTTTCATCGATATTGGTACTGAACAAGAAATTATTTATTTTGAATAAAAATTCCCATTTATTTTTCCAATTCTTTTCCAAACCTTATATTTATAAAAATATAAGATTATTATATAGTTAAGCTGTAAAATTTATCTGTGCGACAAAAGTCCATGCAAAAGTATCGTTTACGGAGTATCGATGTTTTTGCAGTTCTCGCAAACGCCTTTTTTGACAGAGCAGAAAAACGCAATGATTCCTTACCCAACACTGGCTATCATGGGTGCAGGGAGGGGTTCTTCCTTTTATTTATGCTAATTCCAGCTGCAATAAAATCTTCATTTTTTCTTTTAAGATGGGTTAGAGCTCTGCCATTTTAATATATGTATGTATACATTTGTTATTTAATAATACATGATGCCTTTCCATCTATTTTAAATCTGAAACCATAACCCCTACCTACCGGCTTATACTACGCCCGTGTGGCCATAGCTAGTTGTTGTTGTTTTGGGCCGCGAAATGAGCAGATTTGTTTATACGTTTTTACATAGAGTAAACAATTTGAATTTGGGGTCAAGACACCTTTCTTTATCAACTATAAAGAATACGAATAGTGAATCAAAAGATGAGGCCCCCGCCCGCACAGTGCTGGTGCAGAAGGACTCCCACATCACCCTTATAGGCCTGAATCGCGAACAGCAACGGAATTCCATTGATGCCAATACCGCCGAGCAGCTAACGGAAGCCATTATCCAATTCGAGGCGGATGATAGCTCGCCGGTGGGTGTACTTTACGGCATCGGCGGCTCCTTTTCCGCCGGTTATGACCTGGCGGAACTGGAGGCGGAGGCGCAGCGTGGCAGCCTCAACTTTCTGTTGCGTCACGAGGGCTCCGTGGGTCCAACCAGGCGACATCTCCGTAAACCGATCGTCTGCGGCATCAGCGGCTTTTGTGTGGCCGGCGGAGTGGAATTGGCGCTCCTGTGTGATCTGCGGGTGATGGAGGACTCTGCCGTGCTCGGATTCTTTAACCGGCGCCTGGGAGTGCCTCTAAGCGATGGAGGATCAGTCCGTCTGGCCGCTGCCGTTGGCTACTCCAACGCTTTGGACATCATTGAGACAGGGAGACGCGTCTATGCCCGAGAGGCCATGAGGATGGGTTTGATCAATCGCGTTGTTGCCACGGGCACAGCCCTTGGACAGGCTGTGCATTTGGCTTTTTCTATAGCCAAGTTTCCCATGGCCTCGCTGATGCATGATCGGAATGCACTGCTGGCGAATGCGAATGCCTACAACCGTCCCGGCTTCCATGCGGCCAGTTACAACGAGATCATGAATGTGACATCGGATATGATAACGGATATGCAGGAGGGCGTAAAGCGCTTCAAAACCTGTGAGTACTTCTTGATTCCAGCCTCTGAATATCTCTTTTAATACTCCCTTTAAACGCAGCTGATGTTAAAGGCCCCAAAACCGATTCCTGGCACATCAAGGAGAAAACCATTCCAGACTGGGAAAAGGCCGAAATCGAAATTGAGAAACAAACGAAAAAGACGTGACACACAGTCTGTGGAATTGCTTGGCGAAATCTCACGGTTATTAGGTGCAATACTTTGTTGATATTTATAAAACGAAAGCCTTTATTCACGTAAAATACATTTATTTAATGATTTATGTAGTTGACCGCCTAAATCGTTTACGACTCGTGCTTATTTCAATATTCACAACAATTACAATAACGAATTTTCCTTGAAATTAAGCCTAACTACCAAAAAGAGTTGAGAGGAGAAGCACAAAGTTATGTATTCCTTGCCATCGTCGATCGATTCAACATTCACAATTAGTTTACACATATAAAAAATATGCTAGCTTCCAGTAATCGGACACGTCCCTACTCGTCCTTACTGGTTTGAGTGCCGGGCAAAGCGGTATGCTTCAGTATCGCGAATATATGCCTGCCTTAGATCTAAGAGTTAACGAAAGGAGTTATTGCACTTAAGTCGAGTAAAGCGAGAAACGAAGCTCTATGCAAAAAAGGCTGCTCTTGTACAAACTAGTGTTAAAAACCGACTGATCATCCCCATCTAGCTCGTGTTAAAGTAGTTTGATTTAAAATACATCGTTCGTCGTTACGTTACGCCTAACATTTACACTCCGGCTACACTTAATCCAAAAAACTTGTCATACAAATATTGCACAAAAATGGATCGGACTGTGAGTTGCACACCCATGCGCACACACCCTTCATTGTGTGTTGTCATTGTGCTACGCATGGCAAAACCTTCAATCGAGTGGTGGTACGTGTTCACATACAATACATAATCTTTAAAATACGGTATTCGGAAACCTAAAGACCACAATATACATATACAATATATACAAATGAAGAAGCAATTTTCGCTAATCGTCCGTCCCATCGTATGGTATAAAAAATATATATAGCGTAGGCCAAAAAAGCGATTGCTGCAATCAGCAGGCGACATTTCTGAAGAGAGCGCTGCACATTAAGGATGCGGTGCAATGCTATATGTTGTGGAGCCTCGGTCTCCCTTTACTTAAGTCGCTGTGTCACATTGGCCAGGGCCACGGCAAAGGCCTGGAGGGCGGAGAACGGATACTGGAAATCCAAAGTATACGCATTGCCATCGATGCGACCGAACTGCATGACCTGTTTTGTGTAAGAGATAACTCATTAATTGGGCTTATCTCAGGTGTCTAGTTCGGAGGCTGCACTCACCTGCTTGCCACGGAACTCGATTTGGAAGTTCTTGGCCGACTCCTGGGTAACGCGACCCCCAAAGTCGAGCTGGTAGACCTGGCTCATCTCATTCCACATGGGTGCCTTGTTGTGCATCACAAACTCGCGACGCACTGGCGCCGGATTGGCACAGCTAGCACTACCATTGGGCTCGATCTTGCCGCGCTTCAGCTGCAAATAAGGATAATATTTGCATATATATAAATTTAGGCTTATATTATCAGTAAACTGGACGCACCTTCTGACGCAGTTGAGCCTTTTGGAAAGTCTCCAGGTCGCGATACTGCTTTCCATTGCCCGCATTGTTGCTCTCCTCGCCAGAACCATTTGTCTGATTGCCCTCATCATCGGAACTCTCGATGATGCTTTGCTTCTTGCGCTGGCGGCGGTTTAAAAGTGGCGAGTTTAAGATGTGTCGAATGGGGGAGTTGCTCTGCTGCCGCTTGTTCTTCTTGCTGGCCGCCGGCGATGCTGGGGAACTACGTGGCAGTCGCTGGGGCGTGGAAGGAGGTGTGAGACGACCCTCGTCGAGATCTCGAAGACGGCTTATTATATTCTCCAAGGTTGTTAGAGCCTGGAATTTCACAAAGGGGAAACATTAAAAGCCGTAACTCAATATTTCTTTAAAACTACCCTACCTGAGTGTGCAAAGAAACAGATGCCTTAGCCTCCACTGGCGTTGCTTCCACTGCGCCACATGCTGCTCCTACTATCTCTGGCTGCTGCTGCTGCCTTTCCAACGTGCTGGCATTACTGGCTCCATTGACTTGAGCCTGTGGGGTTTCCTTTCGCCGCCAGCGAACCTCCGACAATTGCTTTACAAAGCTAAAGCCATTATCCTGCTTTCGTCCCAGCAGTGGTGTGGAGTTCTCCGTGCCCGCCGTCTCCTTGTTGCGCCCGTATCCGAAGCGGTGTTTCCTCGTGAACAGCGGCGAATCTGTGAAGCTAGTGATGACATCAAAGCGTTTTTTGGGCGCCGGCTTTGCCTGCACGCTGACCACTGGCGGCTCTTTGACCGGAGGCTCTGCTGTGGCCACCACCGCGGACGTAATCTCATCCAGGGCGGTACCCGTTGACGGCTGGCACCGCTTGCAGGCACTGCTGGTGTTCATGTTGTTGCGGCACTTGAAGCACAACGTGTTGGCCGCACTGCTGCAGGCACTGCTGTCGGAAATCTCCTGCAGCTTGCGCACCACCTGTTCGTGCTCCTTGCTGGACAGCTTCGTCTGGAGCGAGAGCAGCTCACAGGAGTCCAGACTCTTGGACTTGCCAGTCTGCAGCAGCTTGTGCCGCCGTGCATCCTCCTGCTGCTGCCGTTTCCGGCGATTCCTTCGCTTGTCCACCAGCACCAAACGTTTATTGGGCGCTTCCTTGCGCAGGGCGGACAGAGCCTCGTCGGACGGCGTAATGGCCACCGAATCCAGGTAGCCCACGCTGCAGCTGCGCGTGATAGAGTCGGGCAGGGCTGGTGCTATAGACACCACCGTGGGCGTGCGTTTCATGCTACTGCCGCTTGTGGTGGGCGTGGGCGACTGGGTCTCCTCGTCGATGTACAGCATATCACGTCGCTTGGAGGTGGAGGCCGTGGCGGGTGCCATGCACTTGACCCGCGCATCCATTCGCTCCAGATTGAGGTTCAGATTCAGCGGCACCGGATTCACATGGCTGTTGGCCGAGCGCACCGGCTCCGACATCAAGGCATTCTTCACCTGTACCACATTGTTGGCATAGTCCGCGTTGCTGGAATACGACATCAGGGTGGTCTGTCCGGCGGCGGGCACGGCCGGCCGCTCGAAGATGATGTCCGAGGGCGCCACCGCATTCTTGGGACTTTGCAGCGTGGGCACTGCCCCGTCGCAGTACAGCGGGGAGATGGCGTGCCGCGACTGACAGCTGGAGTTGGAACTGGAGCGGCTGTAGCTGTTCTTGAAGCTGCTAATGGTTTTTGGACGCGTGATCGTCTTACTGCTGCCGCTGCTGGGACCGGGACCCGAGCCGTTGGATGGTGCCTGGTGCAACAGCACAGTTGTGGACTGGCTGCCGGTGGCGCCGGCCTCCTGGGACTCATTGGACGAATCATCGTCATAGCTCTCCGCTCGCGCCAGGGGACTCAGGCCCGCCGAGGAGCTAGCACCACGCTCTCCTCCGTTCACAGTCAGGGAGTTCTTGTGCCGCGCCAGAATACGATTAGGGCGCGGCGACATCGGAGCTATCAAGGGAGCAGAAGCTCCATCTGTGAGCCGCCGCTGGGGGATGGTCGGTGGCTTGAGTGAGGCCACGTCCTGCGCGCTAGTCACATTAACCTGCGGCACTGCATCGTGGTGGTTGGCCTGGTGCTGGTGATGCTCGTCCTCGTCCTCGGAGAATATATTGGGATTGAAGCTGGGATCGGGACCAGGTGGAAAGTCGTCGCGCAGCTCGGTGATGACCAGCGTCATCTGACGCGGTTGCAAATGCAGTAGGGACGTCTTATAAGTTACTTGGCCTAAATTGGCTGGGACGGTTTTGGCAAGTCCGTGGATCTTGAACTTGGTTCCCCAAATGTTGGAGGTTACCTCCACCAGCTTGACTTCCTGCTTGAAAACGAAACGAATGATTTGAATCAGTGATGGCGTGGATCTTCTTTGGCCAAGAGTGCCACCTACCTCCGGCAGTGTGTCCACATAGGCCAGCTCATCCAAGCTGTCGGGATCGTTGGCTCCCCCGCCGCCGGAAGTGCTTAAACGGTCGCCCGCCTGGTGGCGCCTTTTCGGTCGCACTCGCTTCTTGCGCGGCGTTCGCGGGGAACCGAAGCGGGAGCGCTCTTCATAATCGCTGTCCGAGGAGTCTGTGCGCCCACTGTTGCCGGTGGTGGTGGACTGGCTGGAGCCCGAGGAGCTCTTGGCCTCGGCGGAGTATTGAAAGTACAAGGGGGCATCTAAAGAAGATGTAGTTATTCATTGCTATCGCAAAATTATTCAAGAAAACTCACCATTGACCTGGGGATCGAAGATGACGAACTCTGGCCGAATCTTGGACGTACGCTTGCCCTTCAGCAACGGCACCAGTCCGCCCAAGTACTCCAAGTAGAGCGTGTAGCAGGTGCCGGAGCTCAGATTGGAGTCGTCGTCGTGCCGGATCATGGTGCAGTGCAGCCGGGTGGAGCAGAGCGGCGGTCGCGAAACGAAATCACGGAGCGACTTCAGGTCAGGTACACAGCACTTTAGAGGGGAGGCAGATAAATTAATGAATATTACTAATTATATAAACTTTGTATACTTACTCGTATCGTTTGAGCAAACAGATTGCCAATGAGAGACTTAATCCTAGAAGGCAACGGCAGCAGGGGCAACAGCGACTCAGAGCCGACGCTCGCCTGTATCTCCAGTCGGCAGAGGAGCTGCAGGGAGGCCACTCGCCTGGATACCCAGGCAATGTGCACCTGCGTCCCGGTGGCAATGAACAGCCGCTTATCGTTGTGGCCCCAGGTGATGGCCGAAACGGTGGCACTGCTGCAGGGGATGTGTGCCTGGTACAGACACGCCCCCGTCTCCGTGTAGAACTTAACCAGATTCGTGTAGCTGCTGGGTGTGCCCATCTCCTCCGGCTTCGCTCCATCCAGTCCAGTGCGCAGAGTGCCGGCGACGGCGAGCAGCTCCCGGGAGTTGCTCCACTCCATGACCATGCCAAGGGCACCGTTAAGACAGGTGTTGATATGTGCGGGTGAGACGTCGTCGAACGACTTTAGCAAGTATATATATCCGTTCTGGAAGCTAACAGCCAGCACAAAGGATCGCTTGGCTAAGGGAATACCCATATATATAATTATATACTCGTCTAGGGGTGTATTTTATTATGGGAACTCACCCGCATTGGTTACACCGGGCTCAGCTTCCTCGCCCTCCTCCATCTTGAACTTCTCGCAGGACCAGGCCATGGAAGTGATGGGCACATCGTTGGAGAGCTGTACCTGCGACACCATTGCACCGTGCACATCCATCACGATCACCTGGCCCTGGGTGGTGCCAAAGTAAACCTGCTGGTCATCGGGCGTCCAAATCCCACACGTTATCGTTGACTCCAGGTTGAGCATGGAGGACCAATATCGCTGACCTGCCACGGATCCCACCAACACGAACCCATCCTGGTAGCAGATCAGGGCCATTCGGCCATCGTGTGACCACGAGAAGTGGGTAACCGGTGTATTGCGATCGTTGATCAGCTCAATGGACCAACGTCCCTCGTACTTGATCCACACGAAGATGATGCCCGAACTGTCGCAGGAGGCCAGCTTCTGGTAGGGCTCATTCCACTTTACCAGGATGACCTGCAAAGGTAGAATCATACGTGGATTTTCATGAATTTTCTTAAAGTAATTAGTAATTAAATCTGATTATACTCACATCCGATCTATGGCCGCGCAGGTTGTAGTTGGTCCTTAGCGGATAGTCCATGTTCTTGCGGCAGTGCGAGGTGGTAAAGGTCACGCCCACGATGCCGCGCACATTGCCCGTGGCCAGCCATCCCTCCTGGTAGTAATTCGTGCGGTTCAGCTTCCAGCCCTCGTCCTAAAAGGAAACCAGAGAAAGAGAAAAGAGTGAGGACAATGAGAACAATGTCCACAGGCTGCTGCTTGGCGGCAGGTCGTCGCCTAAGCTTGGCAATTGCAATTGTGAGTCAAGTGGCCCCGCTGCTGGGTCCTGAAATGGATTACCGCAGGCTCTAAATCCTGGCCCTGGCCCATTCACACATTGCCACGTTGGCAGAGCATCGACAGGCTCCACTTTGTGACTGCATCTCTTATTCCTTGAGCGGCTCAACCTGCCAGCTGCCAGTTGCCAGCTTTTAAAGCCCCGAGCTGCCCATTTTTTTACTAAATCCGTTTGTGTGCTCCTCAAATGTCCGGGGTATGCTCACCATGGTGATAAGCTGGTAAATTAATACTCTTTGGCCTGAATGCCCCTTTCTGCTTAGTCATACTTTAATAAGTCTGCTGCTTAATAAGCCTTACTACAAGTTAATTGTGACCCCAGTTAGGCATTAAAGTTCCCTTTTTCAATTGCTAATTTGTATTCATTTAATATGATTTATGTATACTAATCTTAATCAAGCTGATATAATTAAAATCCGCCTACCCTAGAGCCCTCAAATATATTTGTTTATTGTAGAAATGAAATTATGCAAGGCATAACTCAATTTAATATGGAATTTAAATGAATTCGCGTTCACAAAGGTGAATGGAAATTAAAACTATCGCGGTATTTGCCATTTGCAGAACGCAAGGCAATCGTTCGTTGAATTAAAACCAATTACGGCGTCCAATTAACATTTCAAAAGCTGCATTCAGTTATCAGTCAGTCGAGCATTCGTTGTGCAACTTTTAACTTGGTTTGTTTGCCAGCTGCGCCTTTCTTTCTTCCTTTCTCCCCGCGGGCTTTCTTTGAAAAAACTCTTTGCCAGTTTATCAAATGCTGCAGCAGTACCAGTAGCAGCTGCTGCAGCAACGGCACTCAACCGCAGTGCCAAGTCATCTCCCTCCATTCTCCTCCGGAGTGGTCCTCCTGTGAGTGTGTACGAGCTGTTGCCTCACAATTTGATTTGATTGTTGAAACACCGCCCCGCCATCCTCCTTCAATTGATTGTTTTTCCGGGCTTGGCTGCTCAGCGAAAGCTTAGCCTACATTTCGGGGCGCGATAAGCGCAACGCCCAGGGAAAAATATTTCAATTTAAACCGAAATTCGGGCGCTTTCAGCATTTTGGCTAATCCCCGCTAAGCCAAATGGGCGTTTTCGGTGCCCAAATCCAATTTGTGAGGCATAAATTAAAATGCCGCCGCAATGGCAAAAACAAGAATTACGACAAAAAAAAAAAATTGTAATTTCCGTTTCGGCCAGAGGAAAGCAAGCGGCGTCGGCCCAGTTAATTGCTTTATTAGCCAGATTGATTGATGTGCATATGCCGATGTCCTTGCGATGGCCAATTCAATTATATAATTGGACACATTTCCCAGGGCGCATATGTACTCACGCGTTTGACTGTCCCAGGAATGACCATCGACCATCGGTCGTCGACAGGCCATTGAGTGGCTCCCTGGCTCATTACGGCATCATCGTCGAGCACGTCGAGCAGTCTCCTCACAGTTGCAACAATTATGAGCGGCATTCAGCATTTCTTTGTGGAGTGTTGTTAACCTTTCGCCGGGCCACTTGAACCGGATGACGCTGACCGTGCTCTTGGCCAGAATAGATGCACTTGAGGCACTCGAGCAATCGGCATGCCTTTCCGTGCATGTTTTCAGCCACACTTCAGTGTAATAAGCTCGGCGAATATTTCGAAATAAAAACCAATCAATTTTGTGCAATGCAATGAAAAATTGCGGAAAACTGGAACGCAATTGAGTTAGACAAAGTTAGCTTTAAGCAGTCAAATGGCTTGAATTTCCCCGTCGCACTGGGTAATGCAATTTTCCCTAAATGCTGTAATTTCATTTCGCCAACAACATCGCCGGGCGGGCACTGGCAGCCATGTCACCAGAGAAGCAACATCACAACAGGAGCAGCATCAGCAGAGGAGCAGCAACATCAGTGTCAGGGCGCCGACATGAAGGCAAGGCGTTGACATCCTTGTTAAAGGATGTTGTTGCTGACGCTACTGCTGCCGCCTGAAATGTTTAAGTGGCTACTTGTAACTTGTTTGCCGCTCGGCGAGGCTGACATCCTAAAGAAATTACCTGGCAATCACTCAACTACATGTTTCCCTTGGAATATGCATATTTATGTGAATAGTTTGCACCAAACTTTACGCAGTTTCTGGCCCAGATGCCTGGCTGCGATTGCGCTGCAGCATAGCATAGCCTCTGCGGCGATACTGCCTCCATAAATTATGCTGCAGCCATTTGGCACACGAAACTGCATGTATTCGTGCTGCTCCATTTCAAATATGTTGCTATGCTCGCTCGCCCCGGCACACGCGTTTAATTAAAAAGGCCATTTTTTGAGGCGGCGGGGCAGGCAGGCACCTGACCAACCAACCCCAACCAACCGACCGACCCGCACTCGGGCGCATTAACCATAATTGCAATTCATTATGCATGCCCGTGGCAGCGCGCCACGCATTCGCGTCCGCTTCATTATCTTCCCGAACACGGGGCTAATGGACAAAGCTGCGGCTAAACGGACAACTAATGCCAATAAACATTTACTAAATTAAATATTTGGTTTAACGCTTCAAAAATGGCGAATAGATAATCAAAATTAAACGGTATTTAACCCCGAGAAAAAAAAAAACGTAAATAAATAAAGAGTTCAAAGAGCCTGGAATATTGGCGATAAATATTTAATTTAATATACATTCAACCGCATAGGAGAGAAGTTTTGTAATAAATATTTAATTCATGAATCTACAAATTCATCACAAGATTCCCACAAAACAAAACCTGTTTGAAATAAACTAAAAAAGCTGATTTAGCAAACTCGAAGAATATTCTGCAAAAATTCAACTACTGACCAATAAACAAAACCAATTCATAAACACCAAGCGGCTTTAATTGCCACTTCGAAGAGTGAAGCTCCCCCGACAAAGTCAAAGAACTCTTATGCAAAACAGTCCCCTCACTTATATATAGCCGCAAATCTATATATATGCTTCTTTTGGGGCTATTTTTGCGCCTTTGGTAGCCAAATTTAAACGCCATCCCTGAGACAGGCGGCTGTGGTTTGTTATTATGAACCTGGATTATTTTCGGGGTCGTTGACAAAGAGTTCAGAGTATCGCCCGGAACGCCATTTCGTAGCCATTAGGGTCAAGTGCAGGAGTAAAAAAAAACTGCTTGGAAGAAGAGAACTGAACCGATTGGCAAAGACTTTTCGAGAGAACATTTCTGTGAGTTCTCAGCTGTTCAGTTCTCAAACATATTTCCCCTCTCTGATTGTTGCTCTTTCGCGATGAACGAAAGTGAATTTGAATTTACGAAAACAGCGCTGCCGATCCGTCAGCACTTGGTCAGCACTCGACGCTCAGGTCTCCGTCTTCGCAGTTGCCAAAGTTCGTTTGCCGCGACGCGTGCTAAGATCTCTCGGATATATTTTTGAAAATGTTCCACATTTCCTGAATAGGGAACACTGAAATCTGAAAACAGAAAACTGACAAACCGTATTCGTAACAGAACCAAGTGCACGAAATGTTCGCAAAGTTGTTTTTGTTGGCACTAATTGCCTGCCAATTTCTGCTGAGGACCGGCGACTGTTTTGAGGCCAAGCGATTCTTTGGCGTGGGCCAGCGGATTCCTGGTGACCAGCTTCTGGTCAAGGATGTGCGTCATTCGCGTCCCGGCGGCTCCGAGGAGCTGCCACGCGTGGACTTCACCTACGAGATCCCTGAACCGATCACCTGCGTTGAAATCGTATCCGAGGAAGTGAGTCTGACGAATTTAGTCAATACTAAAAAGGATTAGGAACCTTTAGTCAGATGAAACTAGTCAGTAGGGTTTACAAAAACAACAATTGCATCATTCCAACGGAATTTATGGTGCATTTAAGTCAAAAAGAGGATATTGGCAGCCGCAAACGATTCAGTTCATTCAGTGTTTTGAGATACTAAACTTTTATTTTTATTTTGTACGGACAAACCGCTACAATGATGCAAATTTTCCAATAGAATTCGACCATGTTTACAATGCAAATATTCCGCTTCATTAAGGCATAAATCATGTATTTTGGGTTCTGAACAACTGAGCGATATGTACGGGGATTGGATGATGATGACTCTGGGCATTTGTCGCTCTGACCCCTCTGTTGTGTTTTATTTTGCAAAAGCCCGGTACCGAAATAGACATAGAACTGGCATTTTTTTTCGTCACCAGCCGACGACGACAACAAGTTTCGGTCATAGATGTGTGTTTATATTTATATCCATCCAGTGTGTTTGAGGCCGCCGGGCAGCCCCTATATCTTTCACCAAGTTCTTGTTTATTTCATTTTGCCCTAAAATATGATTGGGTTATGAGCTCGACCAAGTTATGCACCGACATAAATGTGAATGCCCAATATATAGACGTCTGGATCGATAATTGAAATTGTATAACGCGCACTTGTAGGCTAATGAACATCAAGTAGCTTATTGAAATATTTGCAAAGTATGGCAATTTGGCAATATACAACAGTCAAGTGCGATGGCAATGGCGGAGAACGACCTAAAAGTGAATATGTTATTTCAAGAATATCACGAAATATAGTCTCGCTAAATGTGGGAATTCGTTTTCAATTTTTGGCATTTCAAAAGGCAATTATGACGCGAGATCTTGCCCCCAAAAACACACAGAACGAAATACACGTATATCAAATTATTCAGAGTACATAATGTACGTCGAACGTGTATCCGATTGTCAGTCCGAGTAAACATCTCGGAAATCGCGGCAATGCGGTGATGAATCTTGCCGCAATGGTCACACATGATCGAATCTGTCCAAGTTTGATGGGACTTCTGATTTGGCTTTAAATCTCTCTCTCTCTCTCTTTCCGCCTTTCAGAACATTTCGGCGGAGGTAATATTCAGCCTGGTGAACCGTCTCATCGTGGGTATGGTCATGCTGGCGATTACCAACAATAGCGGTGGCGCCTCTTCAACAGAGGCCAGCTTGCAAGTTCCACCAACCACCGAGTTCGACGTGACCATCATGATCTTTGGCCTAAATGACACCACCATCAATTATGATCCCTTGATGATCGTCAATCCTGACCAGCAGTACGAGGGTGAAATGGAGCCCTATGTCAACGTCGAGGTCGATCAGATTTCGGAGGCTGAAGTGTATGACAACAACAAACGGGATGCCCTGGAAGTGGAGGAGGAGGAGTTGGATAGGGACGATGGATCCTACGAGGAGATTGAGGAGCCTACGGAGGGCCCGTTTGCGCCCACAGATTTCTTCGATAAGCCGGATAAAATCATTGAAATCGGACAGAGGCAGCAGGGTGAGTTGAGTGTTCATATATCCCTGGGATTATATGTTATTAAGTTGCTATTGTCTTAGGCGATCGACTGGTGTACGAATGCTACCACTCAGCACCCGATGATTCCGATGGGAAAAAGAAAAATCAATCGGTCGTGTTCTACTATATCGACTCCGACTCTATAACCTATGTCAAGTTTGTCGTAATGGATGTGAGTATCTCTGATAGAATGGCAAAGCTAAAGCCAACGTTTTGAAATCCCTTAAGAAGGTGTCCGATAATATTCGATATTTATTATAGACTTTTCTCAAATTAAATAGTTTCGACATAGAAATTCGTATTACTTAAATTTCTATACTTTCAGCACTTTGCAAATAGGAACCTTTCGGATCCCGGCTACATGGCTCCCGTGGGGGAGTACAGTCACTTCTCCAGCAACACCCTGAAGGCGGTTATCACGGATTTCGACACGGAGAGCCTGTTCGTCCAAATGTTTATCTACGGATATCGCCCTAACGAGGCACCGGCCACCTATGTTCCCTTCCTGCCGCCTCCCCACTGGCAGAGAAATGCCGGTTCCTTGGATGGTCGCAGTCCGTCCCAGACGCCGCTCCTGACGCCGGTACAGACGATGCAGCTGCTTTTGATGACCGGCCAGAGGACAACCTCGCCACCGGTGGTGTACAACGGCAGCGATACGGAGCAGCAAAGGTCCATCCGGCCGGAGGACATGGAGTTCGAGCGAATCGCTGACGAAAGGAGCTCGGCACTGCGCCAGATGGATCGGGGATTGGGAGCCTGGCTGGGAGTGCTGCTGCTGCTGATTCTGCACCACTAGCGGGATGTCATTAGTTAATCCATGGAAAGCTTTATGAGTAGTCTTTAGTCCAACATTCTGTGTATTGTATTTTACGAAATAAACTTTTTTGGCCTAACCCAAGCACAACACCACACACAGAGAGCACACTCACTCTTCGGCAAATTGAAAAAGTTGCCGGGAAAAGTAGGTCATGGCGTTGGCTTGGCCCCTGACCCCCAACGTCCTCATCCTCAACCACAAACAGTCACACTCACACATATACGGAAACCCTCGCCCATAAACCAACTCCCTTGGCAAATTATCTGCGTCGGCGGCGGTGGTTGATTCGGCATTGCAGACAAAAGGAAAAGCGGCAACGAAAAAGTGGAAATCCAACTGACGACAGCGGCAGTTTTCCGCCCAAACCCACACCCCGGCGAATGTGTTTATTTGCCTGGACATTAAGTCAGCAGACCCAAATGTGTCCTTTGCCTTGGCAATTTATGTGCCTTGTATTTTGTTTCAACGCAGCGGGCGAGGAGAAACAAAAATAAAAAGAAAATAGCAAAATTGGAAACGGGAAAGGCGAAAAATCAAGAGTGAGTGATTTACAACACAGGCTCTACGCCAACTAATCCTTTAAGAATTTCCAAAGTTTCAAAGGCTTTCCATATTCGATGTGACAAATATAAACATATATACATTGTATAGTAGCTGCTCTTATATCACGGCACACTTGTTCGACTTGGGTTGTCAAAGGAATCTAATAACTTGTATTTCAATTTCCGGCTAGCTGCCCGCCTGCAAACACATCCTTGTGGCTGTCCTGTGGCTGCAATGCCAGGCTGCTGCTGATGCTGTCCTTTGTTCAGTGTCACTTGCAGAGAAAAAGAAATTCCAAATAAGAAACGCTACCTGGAAGCCTGCAGCAGGAGCAGTAAAAATGTCACAGCCACAGCCAGAGAGGCGAGGATGAAACCGTTGCGGGATAATGGCTTCCAGGGTGGAGAAGTGTCCGGCACAAAGGACATGTGAGTGAACGGCGGCGCCGGAGTTTGAGAGCTTCGCAGATTGGACTTTTACCGCAGCTTTCCGAGGGAGTGACACCAGCCCCCTAGGGCACAGCTTACCGACAATATTTATGTTTAATTTACAACTGAAATTTAGTAATATTTGCAGCACTTGCAACGGTTCCCATGCAGAAGCTGAAACTTTAACAGTTTCAGGCGAGAAGACAGCAGCTTGTGCGGAATTGAAAATTTTCTTTTTATACGTGGTAACGCTTACAAAACTTTTTATGCTCAGACATATAATTCAGGCATTATACGAGTGCTATATATACCAGGGGACACGTGTACATGACACTGAGGGAAAGGGATTTATTTATATTTATATACTTTTTTAAATTCTTCTAAGAAAATTATGTTATTTTGACAAATTAAAATAGGTTATTTATTTAATGAGCTCTTAATGTCCTTCTTTTTACTAAATTTAGGCTCTAGAATATATCATGATATACTTTTAGACTGTTTTTAAAATAATTTGTCATATATAGAGATTTCTATGGCATCCCTGATTACCATAAAGTTACTGGTACTTTAAGAGGCAATTTTCTCTCAGAGCTCATTAGGAATTTTTAAGCTTAAGTTGCGAAGTTATTTAGATATATTTTCTCGCTGTGCCTGCCAGTGTGCTTGTGCGACTAGGCGTGGCATTGTAAACAATAAGGGATAAGCAGCGCACAAGTGTCGTCCGCCATCAAGTCACTCTCTCCAGCCCGGACCCCCCAAAAGCAACCTCCGAGTGTCCTGGCAACCCAATCCAATCCATTCCAAGCCCGGCCAGGACAGGCCAGGCCAAGCGCACCCAACCCAATCCCCGGCCGAATGGCAAACCCAATGCCAAGCCAACGATGCCAGAAGGGGTGACGTGAGCTTTTGTCAATAACTTAATAACTTAAAATATGGTTTAATGCTCACGTAACAACATTTTGCCACTTGTGCCAAGCACACGTAGGTGTGAATGGGCCGGATGGCCAGAAGGGGTGCGGGCCAGACCCTTTCCGAGGCGGGTTACTTAAGGTCGCATCGCGCCACCCTTCATTCAAAGCCAAAGCCAAGGCAATCGGCAGGAGCAGGAGCGGGAGCAGCAGCAAGAACTCGAGCTAAAGGCGGATCAGGCCCGACCAGACAATGCCAATGGCAATGGGAATGGGACCTGGCAACTGGCAACTTTTATGGGTGTGCGGCGGCAAAGGTTCCGATGGCTTACATGTGTACACACCGGGATATAGTCGGACTATGCCGATATATCTGTGTGCGTTTCGCCTCCTGGCTGTGCGCACGTGCTCCACCTTTTGATCCTTTTTAATGCCAGCCCAAAAAGCGATATCGATTTTTTTTTTCTTTGCTTGCCACTGCCGCTGGAGGAGATGCCTGGGCCCAAGGCGGACTCTCATATGTGTGTTTTCGCATTTAAAATAATTAAAAAATACAACGTGCTGCAAAAGGTGGTACTCAGAGGGTGTGTTATCCAAGAGTCTTGAGCGGCAATAAAATAAATTAATAGAAAACCCGAATGAGTTAAGGTTTGCAAACTACACTGGCTATTTACAGACTAAATCTGTATTCACATCCAGATTTAAAGACCTGAAAAGGAGTCTACGCCCTTATATTCGCCATTACCACAATTCGGTGGGGGCAGTCGCTCCAGTGCATCCTTTCTGCTCCAACTGCATAATACATTCGGTCTCTCTCTCACTGTGTTTTTGTGTGTTTGGAGACAAAACTCAACTCATTAGCGTGTGCCAGTGGCAGTGGTTTGGGGAGGGAGTCAAGTGGGGATTCGCCACGGCTCCCTACTCACAATGGGAGCACGGGGCGTGGCATGTGGCACATGTCTGGCTCACTGGTTTCTGCATTTGAATTTGCATTTTATTAAATTTCAAAAGCTCTCCTCACATGTTCCCATATAGCCTCCCAGCATCCTTCCCAGCCACCTACCAACCCACTCGAGTGCCCACCTGAAGCGACCGTTGTTAGACAGGTGAAATGGGTGGGGAGGCGGTGGGTTAGGGTTTTTGGGGTGCAAAGTGCCGCCAAGAGGGTGGTGGTGGTGCTGCTGCCGAGTGCAAAAGGTTCAGCATTGCATATTTATGCACTTAATAACGCATTTTAGCATGCTCAAGTGCATCTCATCTTTTGTTACATTTCGCTCGAGAATGAGAATGAAGCTGGGTCTGGGCCTGGGATGCTAAGGGTTGACATATGGAGGATGGGTGATATCCAGGCGATACAATGCGAAATGAGTTTCCCTGTGAGAGCAGCCGAATGTTGTCTGTGCAAGTTGACAAATGGAGCATGAGAGCAGCTGACATGTCCACACAGCCAGAATGCAGTCTCATATTACATGAAGGGGCCGCTTCGTTGAAATTAAAGCAGGATCTTTCTTTAAAAGTCAGTCAACGATGAGTTTGCCTTATAATAAGTAACAATATCTGACGAATACTCTTTATTTTACACTGTCTTATAATTGAAAACCATTTGGTTAATTCAGTGGATATTTGATTTATTCGAGTAATAAGGTTTATATATTGCGCAAGCCCCAACAGAACAATACACATACCTACGATGCATTTTCAACTTACAAGAGAATGCTAGAAAAGTTCTCCTCTTTTTTTCTTTTATGTAAAAGTATGAAAATACTGAAATCCACACAAAGCTGAGAAGCTCTTCCCAATCAAAATCAGTGCCGTAGGGACAGCAATCAACTTTGGTTCCTGCATTCCTGGCAACCGTCACTGCCAGTCTAGTTTTATGCAATAACAATGGCCAGGCGGTTGCATAATTGATTGATTGAATCCGTATGCAACAATTGGACAGAGATGGTTAGCCAACACAAGTGCCATGCTTGAGTGAAGGGGAAACGAGTTGAGGATTTCGGGCTGTGGTGTGGGCTGTATGCATGTGTGGTGTGCGTGTTTGCCTTCATGTCCTGATGTACCCGGGCATTGTTGGCAAGTGGCAGAGGCACAAAACACAAAAACCGCAGCCGACGGACTCGATCGAAGGCAGTGCTAACAAACAAACAACGAAATGCTGGACAAACCAATCAATGGCACAACTGAAAGCCACAACGTCACCCAAGTGTGAAGAGGCAAGTGGGGATGATTGAGCAGCCCCACACTCGCAGAAAAAGGAGCCTTAAAGGGGCAGTAAGGGAAGTCATACAGAAGTCCCGTATGCAAACGGGAAATCGAACTAAGCCATACTTGAAATCGATTTCAAATTTATTTTATTAGAAGAAACCTTTCAAATCTATGAAAATTAGTAACAAGAGTTCAAAAATCCTTATAAATTGTAGACTTAATTGGAAAAATGTATTAACTGGATTAAAAAGGAATTTGTAACGCTTGAAACCAACTTTTTCTTAGGGTGCATTCCATAGCCATCGCTCAGGACATGTGCGGCAGCGATGTGGGCACATTAAATTACAGTTTTCAGAGCCAAGAACAAACAGGCGAAAGTGCAGAAGCTCATTGAGCAAAGGATGTGGTTGTTGGGGTCGATTGTTTGGCAAAGTGGCGCCGATCGGGAACCTCCTCAACCAACCACGTCCTTGGCCGGGACAGGACGGCCCCTTCTAATTGAAACTGTCAGCGACAGGCCTGGGTCGTAAATCAGAGCCTGAGCCAGGCCCAAACACAGAGAGAGAGAGCGAACTAAGCCAAGTCTGTTTCGAGATGTTGCCGCTGCCTAAACAATTAAAAAGTTTTCAATTAACTCGCAGCTACGAAATTGGCACTTGTAATCGGCACCTGTTCAACAAGCGTAACAAACAGAGGCCTGCGGATGTTTTCCGAGGGCGGCTTCCTGCGTTCCTGCCCAAATAAGCTTCGAGGGGTGGAGGTGGTCTGGGTGCGGGGGCATCACTAGCACAGGCTGGCACGTAATACATTTATTACGCGTGAGCACGCCGTCGAATGGTAAGTCTGTATGTGTGTGTTTTGAGGGTAAATGAGTTTTCAACATTGCGCTGCATACTTTCGGGGTGGCAAAAAAGTTTGCCTTTAAAGAGGAAAATTCAAGAGAAACTGGCCACTGTTTATTGCGTGGATATCCGCGTAATTGGTGTCTAAAGGATATAGAAGGATAAGCTACAGTACCTTCTTCCCTATCGAGGAGCTTGGACCTTTGGAATTGGTGAAACAAATGATGGGTTTCCAATTAAATAAAGCTTAAATAGCTGTATGATTTTAGTATCTTATATTATCACCTTTTTATTAACCTTATTGTTATTTTTAACATCAGTTTTGTTAAAGAACTATTTAGATTCGGACTAAGCTTGTCAAAATCTTTCTATACTCCTGAATAAATAGTATGTATTTAATTTAATTATTTTCATATAGCTGGCTCTATTGCTGGGCCATAGAACACACGGTTTCCCAGGCTAACAATAAGCGCGGAAAATCGTGGCAAGGTGGCGAGAGCTTGCCATTTTCAGGATCCGGTGGAAATTAACTTAAAGCACGCACCGCCAGCACAAAATGCGCGACTGAGAGCATAATGGTCTGCTGCACATAATTAGCCAGCAGCAGTGGCTGGCCGAGAGCTATTCAAGTGGTTTTTGTGGTCACTGACCAGCAGCCTCGGCCGGAGCCATGGGAACAGGAGCAGAAACAGAAGCAGGGCCACTCAACTGTCACCGTTCACAAAGATTGAAAAGAACTCAATTATTTTTTACTGCGCGTAATTAAAGCTCAGCTTCGGCGGGGGAGAGATCCAGCGCGGATTGTCCTGTGTCAGTGGCTCTGGCAAATATTAATGATGTTGAGTTCTCTGCAAGCTGCTAATGATGCTGCTACTCCTACTCCTAGATACATTCGCCGGCTTCATCAACAGTTGCCAAGTTAATTACGCTAAGTGAACCATTTCAGCTAAAAGCCATCAGCATTCAGCATTCAGCTACAGCTACAGCTCAAGCTTCATCTTCAGCTCCAGTAGCGTCTTCCACTTCAGCCTGAGTAGAAATTGTTATTCTTTTTGCATTATTAAAAGTTTTGCGAGACGAGGCAAGTTCATAAAAATATGGCATACTCTTGAGCTCACCATAAATATGCAAAATATATTCTCAGTTGCCGCCGGCAATTTAAATGCCTCGCGGGCAAATATATGTAAGGGACTCCACTCACAGAGCTTCTCGAAATTGTTAATCATATGGAAAAAGGCACAAATAAATAAGTGGACTTCAAATCATAAAACATGATGCATGCCCTTTTTTATTTTCCAATATTAAAAGCGGCTTAAGAACTTAAACTTTCTGACTTTCATGTATGGGAAATATAAGAGGAAGTCTCCTTTAATTTTAACTATATAGAAAGGCACTTTAACTGATATAAAACGAATTAGAAATGAGTCTAAATTTGCTTTAAAAAGTTTGTTTAAACTATATAATGGTATTGCATGCTTTAAGATACCTGTTAACAATCCCTAACCATTGCCTGATTTCTTTGACTGACTTTACCAAATCAGCCATCTGAATCCTTCGTAATCGGACCAGAAAGTTTCCACTTTTTGTTATCGTTTCATCATTTAGTTATCATTAGATTTCATTTGTTATGGATTTTGCATAAAGCCAAATCGCCAGATAGGAAATTATGCTGCCCAACCCAGGGGTTTCCCTTCTAAAGAAAAAAAACGACATGTGTGTCATATGCCAGAGGAGAGAGAAGGAGCTGGCTATTAAATTACATTTTATGATTTGAGGCTGTGTCCTTGGCCGATGGCATGCCAATTTGCTGCGTCAATTTATGCGAAAAGCCCGCTACAGTTGTTCAACCCTTGGGATGATGAAAGAAAAAAAAAAAACGAAGTTGCTAAGGAATCCCATGTAGTCCAGCATCGGCATTGTTTGAGATTCCGCCGGGTCTCTAAGGATGTTCTGTTTTTTTTTTCCTCTCTCTTTTCCAAGCGGAAAGCAAACAAATCAACGCACTCAGCGACGATGACGCACTCCGTCATCAATATTCTATTAATGGCAGTGCAGTTGTTAAAATATTATGATCCCCAAGCAAAATTTGACTCCCTTTTGGAGAGGAGGTGGGAGGCGGGTACTTAAAAAATCACTTCGGAATATTTCTCGCTTGTTTTAATACGCACTCCCCTCTCTGCTGTTGAGATGATTTATGCGGGGAGGAAATGGAAATGAGGACAACTCCCCGATGAGCTCGATTTTGCTTTGGCATGGGCAATACTCGTGCTTATCGCCCGTAAATTGCTCAAAGGCGTAACAAGGAATTAAGCTTGTGGCTTAGCGCAGCACTTGCAACAGAAATGGCAACGTAATCGGAATGGAAATGGAAACGGAAATGGGACGGTTTCTCGAGGAGGTGGGCCTGGGTTCCGGGGGTATGTATAGACACGCGTCTCGCTCACAAACCTCGACACGTGTCCGTCGCCACACAAGTACAAATACACTCAAAATATCAAGGTTTGTAAAGTGGAGATTTGTATTTATAATATATTTCCGATGGTATTGGCTTCAATGATTCAATCTCACATAGTTTGAGTCGCCGAAAGGCAGAAATACATACCAATTTCTACAACTTTCTCTGAAGCCTTCTTTTAGTTTAGTTTCAAGTATTTTTCATATATCAAACTTGTGTCTAAATTTAACTTGCTGCTCTTAGTGTATCCGTTCGTGTTGAAAACAAAATTGAAAACTGTTAAACAAATCGCAAACGGGTTTATTGCTCGAACTGTGTGCAGCACGGCTCAAAGGAGACGCCGAGATAACCAGCATAACCCAGAACATCCCCACCCAAGCCAGCATCCAGCATCCAGCACATATCGGGTTCGGAAAGGGACCGCAGACCGACCGGAGGATCCACTTGAGGCTGCGTGGGCCGCATTCACTTAACTTTAATTTTGCGCTACAAAACACGGAGCGGAGGCAGCCGAGACAGACGTGATTGGGTTTTTATATTCAATATAAAAAGGATTATATGGCATTTGTTGTGCAAGCATTGGAAGTTCATAATGATTGGAAAAGTTACGGCCACTCAGACGCGCGGCACCTTCGCAGGCAGACAGAGAGATAGACACCAGGTCTGAGCTTTGCCCTACACGTGGCGTGGAAAATCAATTTGGAGCCCGAAATGAGTGCAACGTGGCCATTAGGGAGTCCTATGCCCTGCGACACCTGCCACATCGTCCTTCACACGGCCACGGCCAGGTGTTTAAATAGCACCCTCTCCATCCAAAAACCCGCGGGGCGGTGCCTAAGCACTTCCGGCGTGTAAGCGTTGGGCATGTGTGAAATATCCAGCCCCGGTCATGGAGATCATCTAGCTTAGGTGAGGGATGCCATGAAATTTCCATGACCGGGCCTAAACCAAAGCCACTTTCCAATTTATGAGCTGACCACACACACACACACACCGAGCAGCAGTTACCGCCCCCGCCTATCCTACTCATCCATTGCGGCTAATGGCCAACGTTCGGTCTTAATAGTTTCGCCTGACAGTTTAAAGTGTCCGACAGTTTAATGGACTTTGTACAGTATTTATTGTATTAATATTGCACCGACAAGCATCGAACAAATGAGATGGAAAAGCCTCTCAATACACTAAGGAAAAAGTGTATATGTTTAAAAGGAAACTTTTTAAAAAAGCCTGCTAAGAATGAATTAGAGATTAATTCTCTACTATGTCTCATATTTCTATATACTTTGCCCTAAGTAAAATAGTATATAAACTTTGTTTTAATGAAAAACTTTCTGTTCTAATGAAGAATCTCCCCTTTTTTTCTTCCTGCAACCTTGTTAAGTATCAAAACTAATGGCTTTTGGGGGCTGGACAATTGTTAATGGTCGAGTATCAGTAGCACTTACCTCGGGTATATCATCTGGCACCTTTCCCATCCATGATAACGAGAGTATCGTGCAGTCGCATTTTGTGTTGATGTTCCGCTCGAAATGTAAATGCATTTTATGGCCCGAAAGCGAAGGCCAGCCCAGCTATTTCCTCAAGTTCGTAGTTGTTGCTGCACGCTGATTTAAGCCACACACATGTTGCTAAAAGGGGAAAACAGAGGAAAAATGGATGGGGTTTCATTATCGTTTAGTATAACATGCCAATAACTAATTTACGATGAAAGCCAAAATGGAGCCGTTGTTGTTATTGTTGCTGTTTTGCTGGGCCACTCGTGATGCCAATGTTGTTATTATTACGCTTGCTTTTCCTGGTGCCTTATCAGGCCAAAACACACACAAGCAATGCCTGGCTGCGGGTCATTGGCTGTGCTTTGTACGGGGATTTATCGACGGGTGGAACGATGTCCCCGGCATATGTTCGCCGTGGCCGGGTATCAACTTCATCTTTCCACTTCCCTCAAGGGTTGACAAATTGCACACGAACGGCACAGGAAGAGCTCGCAGGACACACAAACACACACACAGCCACGTACACGACATAATTTGAAGCATACTTTGCAGGGCACACTAATTGGTATTAGTGGGAAAGTGGATGTGTCGTATCTGCCTTTGCCCCGCTAGTCGCACGGATAACCCGGATAACCCACTCACCCAAACACACACACACACGAACACATGCACACCCGCACAGGACTCATAAAAATGCTCTTTAGCAAATGGCTTACATATTTCTGCACGTTTGTATATATTTGTATGTATATATCCTTGGAGAAGCTGAAAACTTTCAGCGGAAGTCAAATGCCTCGGTGGCTAAAGTTTAAATTTTGATAATTTGGTTACTTTAGCTTTCACAAAGTTAGTTTATGAGCATGCCAAGCGTAATAAAAATAATTTCAAAGTACTTAATTCCTTGTAAATGAATTAAAAAGGGTGAAAGCCTCAAGGGATTAGATTACTTTCTGAGGTTGAAAGGAAGGAAAAAGAAGAAATTAAATTTACCTATATCATTGATCAGTTAGTATTTTAAGGAAAACCCATACAGAAACACTTTTCATACCAATTAGTCCCAAGGACTTAAACTCAATCGTTTTTTCACTGCTTCATTAAGTCTTCAATTGTATGCTTAAAACCAAATAAAGCAGAAGAATAAGCTGCCTTAATAGGCTCATAACAACACACCATTCAAAATAATTCAAATTTTGCGCTACATTTACTCAATGTAGAAAATATGCCTTGAATTGAATAATATTTTAAAATGCCATAAATGTTGAGCTAAAGCGTTGTCAAAAGTGTCTTGTCACTTTCCCTACGCCACTCATTTAAATTATTTAGAAAGTTATACAGACAAAAAGTCGAGTAAAGTTGAGTCCTGCTAAGAGCTCTGGGCAAAGAAAAACAATCCCTTGCTGAGCAGAGCAAAGACGAGCTCTCCTCCAGCACGGGAATGTTTCAAATTATGCCTGAATAATTGATATGGCTGCTGCTGTCTGTTGTCTCGTTTGATGACTGCCTGACTAGCTGCCTGACTGGCTTCCCGCTCTCCGTCTCCGTCTCTAGGTAGGCGGGCGTTCCGTACAGAGAAAAACATTAACAAGGATATCCAAGCAAATATAGAAAGTTCAAGCAAAGGAAAAGGCTTGAACTTTGCATAAATATTTTCAATTCATTCGGTTTTATTTTATTTAAAATAAAATAAATAAGACTATTGTTTATGTAGAAAAGAACACCAGGGAAATATTTGTAAATGTTATTGAGATATTTATAAACTTCATTAAGAAGGAATACAAAAATTGCCTTATGAAACTATCTTAAAATCCATTGACTCTTTAATACCTTGTCTATGATCAAATAACGATAAATGTAACTAAGTTAATATCAAAGTTTCCACCAAGATAACTTGTATCCCAATTGTTTCTATACTTTCTTTCAGTGTACTGTGCCATTGCCTTGGGCTGGGAAAACTGGGGAGGAGGAGCAGAGCACAGACAAAAGCACACACACACGCATTTGCTTCAATTATGTCGTGCGCTCTGTCTGATTGAATTTGACATGTTATATACCATTTTTGATTGCGTATACGCCCCGGGGGCGAGCCGTCATCAGCAAAGGCATCGCCAGCGACGACCAAGACAGACCGATGGCAAGCCAACTAATGGAATCCTTGGGAATGAATACTTTTTGGCGATGGCCCCTTTTGCCTGCTTAAATATTGATAAAAAGCCAACTACAAGTCGTTATAAATTGAAGAGTCCTCCGAATTCCATTTCAGTGCGAGACACAGACAGCGGGAGGAATGCATTCTCGAGTAGTTCACGAGATGAATGATTGCACATTCGCCATGGGGCACATGCGGGACGTGTTACTTTCGCCACTCTGCAGCCAGACAGCCATTGTTCGGCTGCTTTTAAATTGTTCAACGTGCCGGGGCTGGCAGCCAACCTGCACTTTTCCATCCACCACACAGCACACCAACCAGCTGCCATCCATCCTGGATGGAGGCATGCAACGCCCTCACCCCCGCCAGCTCTCTGCTTTCGGCGCTTTTATGCGACATTGAGCACTTTTTAGCCGTGTGCGGTTCATGGCCGCCATAACGCTGCAAAGTAACAAAAATAGCTGAGGTGGCGGCGGCGTCGTTGGAAAACCTGTCGAAATGCCAGTCAGACCGGGAAATTCTTTGCAGGTGTGCAGCGGACACGACAACCTGGCCAGACATCATGAAATATGCATTTAACCATCAACAATGGCGCCATCAGCCTTGGGCAATGGCCAAGAGCAAAACTTCCGAATAAATAAGCCGAAATTGCTCTGTAAAATATTACTCAATCGATTTGGCAAGTATTTGTTATTGATACACAAGTGCAGCAATCGAAAGGGCCAGCACACAAGCGTTGTGTAAATATTTTAATTATTCAATAAAGCCGATCGAATATCAAACAAATATTTCAATTTGTTAAGCGATACTTCTGCGCTCTATGAACCCGCTCACCATCCCAAAAACGATTCAGGGGCGACGCCATTTTGGCACGAGGATAGGATTTGTTTCGGCTTTGCCATTAAAAGTTAATTATGTGGAAAGAAGCGGAGACGAAACTCACACAGAAGTCCAAAAACAAAGTAAACTTTAGTCGCCTGCTAGTTCGTTTCTCCTTCGGCTGCAATTAAGCTGCCGAAATTGGATTGCGTATACGCGCCATTGTACGCAGTTGGCTGTAAGGCGCTTAACTATTATGTAGTCGTAACTGTTGTTGCTGCTGCCGTCGCTGATGTTGTTACTCCTAACGCCGTTTCAACGGCAAAACTTTTTGCCCTCCTTGCCGGTTGGCATAATTTTTGGCATGCGGTAACTATCCTTACAGTGGGAGTTGCAATATCTGACAGAGATCAGCAAGTGTCTCCTAATAATAATAAATACTGATAAAGCAATGTAGATTTATTATTCAAATCAAGACTAACTAGTAAAGGGAATATTGTAATTTATTTAAAATCACTTACTTTAAGATCATATACTATCTACCATTTATAGAGCAAAAATATGCTAATACCCTATGGAAAATCCCAGCTAATATAACCTTAGAAACGTGGCCCATTTCACTAAAACACACTCATGTTTCTAAGAGGATTAAGCTGCTCACTTTATTTAGTTAATCGCAACTTATGGTTACGTCACTTTAGTTCGGATTAACATTTTCTCTCCACTGTTTGCCGCAAATGCAAAAATATACATATATATATTAATGTCGTGGGCAGCCGCTTGGACCCCCACTTAATGCCGCTAAAATCCAGATTTACTTTTTTATCCTCGGCGCATGTCCCTCCATCCTGTCGGCGAATTAATTGTGGCAATTTGCTTTTGATCCCCGGGCCAGGACAGCATTTGAATGCTCGCAATTATTTCATTTTCATCATGCTTTTCATCTACCTAACGAGCTGGCATTGTTCATATTTCCTTGTCGCTGTCGTGGTTTTTGCAATTGTTATTGCTGTCAGCGGGCTGAGAATGTCCTTGAACCGCTTGCAACTGGCTCGGCTCGCTGCTCCTTTGCATGTAGTATAATGAAAGTGCAGCGGTGCATGCAAAAAGACCAAATACAACGGCCACGGCAACAGAGTCGAGTGGAGGCAACGAAAAACTTTGTGCCCAATTCGGAACTTGTGTGCGTTGCCCTCGACTCGAAAGGTTCGTGACGTTGGTCGCCGGAAAATTTATACACATATGTGTATACATAGTATATTTACTTATCCACATATATCGGGAAAATACTTAATTCAGCCTCTGCTTCCAACCTAAATGTTGGCTGACGTACTGTAGTGGTTGCTCGTAAATCAGGCGGCCGTGGTGAGAAGGAAATTTCCAATTTGCAAAACCACTTTTAATTACGAAATTTATTTTAATAAAATTCAGTACAAGTATAAGTATTAGTGTGCCATGTTCAAGGTGTATTTATGCAAGGTTTTACAAGAATAGCATAGTTCCTTGTTTGGCATAGTTGCTTGTGTATTTTAAAACACTTAAGAAGCTTTTAATTTAATTTCTTGGCTGCTTTTATTAACATTTATTGTACTAATAAATTAGAAAGTTTTTCAACTTAACCCTTTTAAACTCAAAGTATTTCTTATTCCTTCAACAACGCACCAAAACTTCTTCGGAATGACAACGAAGTTTAAAGTTACAAACGTGACTTAAAGGCAATTTTCATATCTGTCTGTTACAATTTTCCCGCAACCACTGTTTTGCAGAAAGGACCTGTTCCTATACTATTCCTGGTTTTAAGTTTCCCCTAATTATGTATCCGCTTTGTTGTGTGCCGCATGCCAGGCAGCCAGTGGGATTGAAGCAAGTTCAAAGCCCGCTCTCCGGCTCCCCCTCGAATTTTCTTCCGTCCCCAATGGGGGCCTGCAGGCAGCCGAGTAATTGTTGCGAGTTCAGTTTCAACTGCCCATGGGGCATTCGCTTTAATTAGCCACACGCCACCAAGCACAAGAAATGCGTTTGAAAAAAATAAAAAAAAAAGAAACTGGGAAAACAACAAAAGGCGACACCAAATACGTGCATGCATTTAATTGGCGAGCTTTTCCAGGCGAACCACTCCCGTTTTCCTTAACTCTTCCCTTCGGATGATGCGCGCGGGAGAAAAACCAGAAGACAAGAAAAAGCAATAAAATTTTGCATAAATGACGAAATAAATGACAGCAAAGGAAAGCAACATTGACAAATACGCACCCTGGGGGAGGGAGGAATGGAGTTTGTGGGTGGGTTTTGGGTCGGAAAAACCTCTCTTTGGGGTGCCGGCGCTACAACGAATGTCTCTATGTGTGCACTGAGCTTTAATGGAGACTCTAAAGGGAAGTGGAGGTTGGCTTCTGGGGGCACTGGGGAAGTTTCGAACACTTAGAAAAAATATATGTAAATTCTCCGTAAATTCTTGTAAAGAATTCATTTTTTTGGAAAATTATTTCTAAAAAGAAGACATTACCAAAAAGAAAGAATGAAATAATGTTATACCGCGTGAGGTTTACTTAAAATGGGGCTATAATTCCCAAGTGCCAATTCTATAAAAGCTATGTTAAATTGCGATTAACTGCAATTTAACTAATGTAATAAATGCCAAAATATTCCAATTTTATGTTATATTTTAAGCTGCAAGTTATGGGTTATAACTGAGGTAAGTTTTCTATACAAAATTCTAGATTTATAGGTCCACTTTAAATGGAAATATAAAAAATATACAGGATCAGCACACAATTTAGGTTTATCAATGAAACAACTGATTACCTATATTACCTATAGCTTCTCCTGTTAGCTTGCATTTTATTTATATTAAGACTTAAAAGATAACATTTCCCTTCCCATTTTCTTTTCTTCCAGTGCAACACAAAGCTGACGGACTCTTTTTCCCTGCTTCCATCCATTGTCCGTGTAGTTGTTGCCGCTTGTTTATTGACTTTGTGCGGGGTTAGGGGCTGTTGGGGGTGTGTCGTATAATTTGTTTCTACTTTAACCTAACCCTCAAGCCCCGTCGCCCCGCCACCCGCTCGGAACATGTTGGGGAAAATTGTGCGCCTCAGTGGCGCTACAGTTACCCAAATGTATCTCTCGTTCCCGTCGTTGTTTTTGCTGCGGTTGTTGCCGGGTGCGTTTTGCCCTCTCCTTGGCAATATAAACAATTTTTCCATTATTCGGTGCTGCTACCGCTGCTTCAGTTATGCAAAATAATCAACATGGCAGATTCTGATATTGGCAAGGCAAAGAATAACAAAAATAATAACAATAACAGAAATAACAACAAAAAAGAGAATGAAAAAAGCAAAAGCAACAGCAAAGCCGCCTGTTGTCAATGGCGAAAATATTGGCAAAACATTCGGAAAAAAAAAAACCGCAAATCGAGCAAACTGCACTTGAACTTGCCACAAAAGACCCGCCACATAGTCCTCCCGCCGCCATCTCAAATTATATAATGCAAATCGCGAGAAGTACAGTCCAACTTCTGTGGCTTATTTATATATTCCGTTTTGGAATCATTTGCATATATTTATTAGAGGTTGAGATTATAGAAGATAAATTACTGCCATAAAATAGCTTCCTTAAGTTCCTTTTAAATCATTTTACAACTTGCAACTTTACCAAAAATATGCAATGTTTTTAAAGAACTGAGTTCCGGGCATTCTATGTTTACTTTTTATTAAACTAACAGTTGTATTTAATGTATTTGTATATTTTCAATGATTTTAATGTATAGTTATTATAATTTAGGTTTCAGTACAACAAAAAATGTAATCATTAAATGATATAACAAATATAATTCATTAAATGATTAGTAAACTAACTATACTTCGGGCTCAACTGCTATCTATTCTCCATAAAAAAAGATTCTGTTAGATATTACTGTGTCGAAAAAGATGTAATCAACTTGTCAACACTGATTTTTAGATAACAAAATTGCTTGATTTTATTTAAATTATTTACGCTGCTTGAAATACCTTATATTTCCATAATAAAACATATTTGAAACCTCTAAAATGCGATACTATTTGTTCCCCACTCAATCATTAAGTCCATCGTATCGATGTTGTCCTGTCCACGCAAAATGCGGTATGGGGGGGCGGGGCTAAGAAACTAAAACGCAGCAAAATAAGACAAAATGTAATGACCTTGGCAGCTAAGCGCCAACGCAACGCTAACACACATTGGCACACACACCCGCGCCAGCATTCAAGCACACACAAACTTAAAAATAATTTCTCAAAGAGCAGCCGAGGAGAAGAAGAAGAAGAAGCGTCAAGAACAAGACATTGGCGCTGGCGTAGGCGTTGACGTTGGCAGAGGCGGCCGCTGCTGCCGTCGACGTCGACGCCAAGGCATCTAAATTATGCAAACTGAGAAATTGCGGCCCCAACACACACATGCACACTCCAAAAAATAATAAATAGCCTGGAATTTAGCAAAATGCATTGAAAAATAAATATTTGGACGAATATTTCGAAACATAAATAAATAAAAATCGTTTTACATAAACAATATCTTTAAAAATAAACATATCTCGCATGCAGCAAACATTTTTGATCTCTTTTAGGGAAAAAGCTTTTCACATTTTCAAGAAATTTGTGTTCTTTTAAACATTTTTCACATTCGAGCCTGGAATGCAACCTCGAGAGAGCCTTTATTTCTTTGAGTGCACCTAATGTGGCGCACACACACAGCTCGTCGTCCAGCTGTCGCCTCATGCAAATGTAACGGTTATGTGGCTTAAATGCTTATCGCTCCAGCTGACCAACTAACGGAATTTCAATTTCGGCACGCATTTTCCACGGGCTCTTTTTATAGGCGTGCTCCTGATTGCCACTTCTCCGGCCGTACGGGCGTATTTTTCCCGCCGGAGTCGTTTTTCGATTACGAAGAAAAACATAGCACACACACACAAGCATACACTCGACCCAGCAGAACACACACTCACACACACACACACATGTCGCGAGGAAAGCCAATGCCGATCGATTTTCACTGTCATTGGTTGTTTGATGCGGATTAATCGAAAACGTGCGTGGGCAGCTCACTCAACTGAAACTAAAAACGAAGCCGAAACGCAACAAATTTAAGTCGGCGATAGCCCCCGGCAAAAAGGGCTGATAAAAAAAAGGGCTAAACCAAGGGAAAAGTTAACCCACATGACCGTGGCTGAAAAACACCTTTAATTAGCCCAGTGTGGTAAGAGTTGTGACGGCGCCCAAGGTGTCTTCCTAATGGACACAACAAACACAAAAAGGACAATACACATCCTTCTATTGTGGGATATCGTAAACTCTATAAATACCGTACACCGTAAATACTCTAAGGAAAGAGTTCGTCTTATAATTATCAGGGTATTTATTCAAAATTTAAGCATTTTCACAACTTAAAAACAATATTTTTTAGGTTAAAATCGTTGTTAATGTAAATATAAATCTAAACCAGATATAGAAACCAAATATTTGCATAAATAATTAGCAAATATAATTTCTAAGACTAAGAACTTGTTCAAGCAGTTAAGGAATTTTAAATTTAAGAAAGTTAATCTATATTTTCCCTTGATAAAGCCAAGATATTTGAGACATAGGTAGAAAACCGAAATATAAATACATACATACGAAGGTATGTACATACATAGGTACATATTAGGATATTGGCATTGCAATTTTCATCATGAAACCCCTATGACTATGAGTTATCTTCTTTATATTTCAGTTAAGGGACTAAAATCATATAAAATAATCCACAAAGAGTGCTGCTAGGAGTCTCCTAAATGTATGCCATTTCGACTTTAGGTTCATTGGCAAAGCAAGGATATTCGTTTAACAGAAATCGCACTCGATGACGCGCTTGCCTTCATGTTCGGTACGATTTACGGAAGTCAAACTGTAGTGCACAGGCATTCCCAGTGTCCATGGCTCGCGGGGGCCAATTCAAACCACCACCGTCGACGACGTTGCGGGGGTTAAAAGGATATTTGCCAGCCAGGGGGACAACGGAATTCCACAACTCACCTGTGCCGTCGCCGCCCCTCTTGCGTCTCTCGACGCTATACGTTTTGCCACTGCTGCCGCTGGGGCTCTGCACTCTGCTTTGCTGTGTTGTGCGAAAGCTGGATCCAATTGAATTACAGTCTTTGCACCGAATAAGTGCTGCACATATGAATAAACCGCGTCGAGTGTTCTTTTGCAACTGTTTTGGGGCAGACGTTCCCCTTAATTTTTCCCGTTTTCCGTTCTTTTTCCGTTCACTTCCTTTTTATCCGCTAACGCACATACACACGGAACGCACATGCAGCGCTGGTGAAGAAGTTCCCGTTAGCCCACACTGCCAGTGTGGCCATCTCTTTGTTGTAAAAAAAGCTCCATTGGAAAGAGCTTTGAAAAGCCAAGAATTTGCGATGATAGCTAGAAAAAAAATAGATTAGTAAAATATTTTGGGATGTCGGATGCGCTCATTAGTTTTATGTTTAAATAACCATTTATTTATATTTTTGTTTGTTATTATATATAAACATAGAATTTTCACTATTACATTTTCTTTATATTCTTAAATCTATCTAGTATAGCTTAGTTCAAATCTACGAAAATTGGCAGCACTGGTGGCAATGCTCCTCCCAATAAGTGTTAGGCAATTCCGCTGAGAAACACTAAACATGAATAATTTTGTCGAAAATGCATTGAAAAAAGTATCGATTATTTATATCAGCTGATTAACGCTATAAATAAAAAACTGTCTGGAAAAAAATATAGAAGAGAAATTTGTTGAATTGAATGACAGACTCAACTTTAATTTGTCCTATTTAACAAACAAGTTGTTCATCACTTACTTTATTAAAATACGTTATTGCTTAGCAATGTTTCTGACCCTAGCAGAGTTTTCAACCAGATTAATGACAGTTTGTCACCGTTTTTATTTTATTTTGGTTTATTTCTTCTAATCACCTTATAGGTTATCGCTTTCGTTTTATTTTACATATTTACTTATTTTTGCAGATTTCACATTGGCATTCCATATAATAACTATATTAAATATCATCCAAATAAATCGATATATCGGCTAAAAACTATCACGATGTAAATATTTGCGAAATATCGATATATTGATATTATGATATATCTTCGACAACCCTACTTGCTGCTCCACGAAGAAATTTGCTGTTTATTTATCGCCTACACTTGTGTCCTCCTCTCCGTTTATTTGTTGAGCAGCAAGTCGCGTGCGTGTACGTGTGTGCCAGTGTGTGTGAATGTGTGTTGGCCACTGGCCTTGGGATCCCCCAACTGCGAACAGCAGAGGCCCCAAAAGCCCAAAACCCAAATAGAAAATTGTGCAATAGTCGCTGCTATGCGAAAATCGAAGGCCTGCTGCCCCAGGACGACAATGTGAAGCTGCTGGCGAGCTGCGGGCGAAACAAGGACGCGTCAAATCATGTGCCTGGCGGAGCACCCCGCCCGGAGCAGTATCCCATCCGCTGGCCAGCGCGGCGGCAGCACCTCGCCCACCTTCAACGCCAAGTATAGGCGAAAATGCCTGCTCCTGTTGACGCTGCTCCTCTTCCATGGCTGCTTTAGCGGCCTGCACCGGGCCAGCGCCTTCAACTGCACGGCGCACGGCGGACGCTGCCAGAACGATGGGCAGTGCCAGGAAGATGGCCAGTGCCTGTGCGCCGACGGATGGCAGGGTTCGGAGTGCCAGTTCTGCGGCGGTAAAGTGCGGTGAGTAGTTATCCGGGAGAAACTGTGATTCATGGCACGTTATTCAATCAGCGGCGCTCAATTCGCTTTTTTTTTTTTGGCTTTGGTGTGGCCTGTGGCTGGCCTATTTGTGTCAGGCAACGGTTCCGTTTCATCTCGTCGGACGGGTTCTTGGCCTCGACACCACTCCACTGCCCGTTCCCATTCTCGTTCTTTTTATCTCCCGCTCGCTCGCTCTCTCTCTCTGTCTCTCTGTGTGCATTCTTTCACCTGTTTTCTGCTTTCTCCAGCACCTCCTGCTGCTTCCAGTTCGGATTATTTAATTAGTTCGATTTGACTTTGAACTTGTCCCCCCTGACAGAGGTCTCTCAGCCATATGGAGTCCTTGTGTGGATGTCCAGGTACACCCAGGGGCTAATTGGGTGTCACATGTCACAATGCCAGCATTTATGCATAGCGGGAAACTTGTCAATCAGCTTCCAGAACGAATAGTTCTATATTATCCATCGTTGAACTTTCCCATCTCAGTGTCTTTGGAAGCAGAACCCGTTTTGGCAGCCATAAACATTGATTTTACAGTGCAGGTTCCATACAGTGAACCAATTTCAGTTGGGGGATGACTGACCGAAGATAAGAGTCATTAACTGCTAGTTTTTAGTAGTTTTATTTGTTATCTTATCGTAGTTAGGTCCATATATAATTTAAAATCATATACAAACAAGAGATCTAACTTTAAAAGTACATTTGGGCATATAATCATAAAAAGAATCGATGTTTTCCCAAGAATATTGCGATAAATCTCTATGTTTTTCCAGCTCTTTAATAATGGCCACTTCCAAGTTTCTAAAATCTATCTTTAGCTTTTTAGCCATTCATTAATTTGACTCTTGAAGGTCAAATTAATTACAAAGCATAGCTATAATTGAATTATTAATAATACCATACAAGCAGTTAACTGGGTTACAACAAAATACAATACAATAATATTCATCTATGCTTATCTATATATTTAATATTGTTTAAAAACAAACCACACATTCGTCGAGATCCCTATATATTAGCGTGCTTTTAGATTCACATTTTGACCCACTTGGCATATTTTTAGCCCAGTATTCCTGCGCAATGGGTGGGTGTTTCACATAATTTAATAGGTGTATACATTAGTTAATGATCACATTATGATCCTAATCAAGAGACTTGTACTCCATAAAGACAAAGTGATATTTAAAAGTGAAGATGACACTATCAAAAGCACTTTTTTATTACCTTTTCCCCACGATATGTAAGAGATGTCACTTGGCCAGTCTGGTTGCCCACGCTGGCGTCATAAAGCTTATGAAATGGTTTGTTTATGTTTCTTAACAACGGCTATTTGCTCGCGTAGCACGATAAGCGAATGTTCTATCTTGACATTAATTAAGCCCCCACCGTTTGCCGTGTCGTGATGAGCCCGGGAATTTGCGCACTCAAGCATAGAGGTCGTTTCACCTGCCACACACCATCGGAACCAGTTCGGTGGTTTGGTAGAAACCTCTGATCTCGACCTGCGTTTAAAAGCCGCAACGCCGCAAACGCAGCAACTCCGCTCGTAACGGGCCGTAAATTCCGGGGCCACACACTCACTCACTCGTCCGTTCGATTTACGCCCCCGATAAGCGAACTCGCTCGCCGCTCCACTGGCATTCTTATCAACTGTTTGTGCCCGCTTATCGCCTGTGAATTTTCACGATTTCAGCCCACCAGCTCCACCCTCTCTGTCTCTGTTTGCACACGATTCCAATTGGAAACGGCCTAAGAGGCAGCAACAGCATTCGCCGGCTTTCTATGCAAAATCCCAGGCAACAACAAAAAATGGGCGCAATCAAACTGGTTTCACCTACAACTCCTCCTCATTTCCCCCCCATCGAACTGCATTCCAGACCATTGGCCACATGACGAGGGCGCCCGGTCATCTAGTCTGGCTTCCAGCTCCCAGCTACAAGCTGCCAGCTCCCGATTCCTAGGCTCCAGTTCGAAAGCCGTGCGTAAGCTTAGCGCTCGAGTGCACAGAGAGTGACTCACCCACCGGCTGCCACAGCTGAGAGTGTAAATATATCTTTGTCCAGCATTGATTTTTCGTGGCTATCGCTTGATGTGCCGCCCACAGGCACAGGCACGGGCACGGGCTGCATCCCGGCTGGCCAAGTGTTTACTCAAAGTTTAGAACTGACCGAGAATTGACGCCCGGCCAAGGCACGCTCATACAGTTGGGGCAGAAATAGTAGCAGGTCTCCAAAATGCCAACATTATTTTATTTATTCAAGAATTAGCTCGAAATGGTTGGATTTTAATACCATTTTTAGTCAGACTAGCAAAAATATGGCGGAATGATGTCACTTTCGGATAGGAGAGATAAAGTATGAGAGAAAAACTGGAATTTTGCACTAATTTAATAAAGATTATTAGTAATAATACATTAATTGAAGAATATATTTCGTTAAATACTTGTAAAAATATCTATAAATGGACACTTGAATTATTTATTATTAGAAATGGTTGGCTGTGTGTTCTTAGGATTCTCCAATCGAAATAAATAATATTTCTATTTATTGTACGTTGCTACAAGACTTGGAAATGATAACCTTGCTACTAAAAATTATATTTTGAGCAGGTCATCTATGTCATATTTTTGACAAATTGAAAAATATAAATTTAATGACAGCACAAAGCAATTGAATTTGATAATGATGAGCGACTACTCGCTTGAGTTCGTCACCCAAAAAGAAAACCAGCCAGATAACACGTTTGTGAATCTACCTTTTAAAATATACTTATATTAATGTGTATATTGTATACAATTTCTATATAGTTCTATAGTTCTGACCACCGCTGTCTGTCTGGCTATATGCAGTACTTATCGGCACTTGCTCAGTGTAACGTGAGCCGCATTAGAATGCGCCTCGGCAACCATTTCCACTTTCTCTACGTACACTCACTATGTGAGTTAATTGTTTTTAACTTGGGTAAATAAATAGTCAGCTAAACTTGGTTGCTTCGCAAATAGAACACAATAAATAGGGAATCTATATGTGAATGCTACTGAAAGTTTATTCCTATGTTTGTTGGCTTTGAATTCTAAACTCTTTCTCAGCCATAAAGCTAATATAATATGCAAGACAGCTTGATTTGCCTAAGTATTAACCTTATCACTTATCACTGTTTTTGTCGGGCTTTTTATCTAAAGCAAGGAGCAAAAACCAAATAACCTAGCAATTACTTATATCTTTACAATTCGGTCTGTATCCAGCTGTTCATAATTGTGCAAATATTTATAGATTAAAATCTATCTATCTATTAAAATTAGAAGGCTTGCTTGCCCCTATGTAAACATTCACCTATCTTGACCTATTAAATCTTAAGTTGAAAGATCAACTAATGACACACATAAAACGGAGCTTGATTTTAATTTAAATTTACCCAAACACTGCGCCTTTGTTCGCGGGCAGCTGTGAATTGAAATCAGAGCGACTAAATCAGAAGAAAGCAGTTATTTATAAGCGGATGTGCACACAATACGCTAAGCAAAAAGCAAGACAAACAAAGGAAGTCCAAGAGAAGCGACTACGCGAATACCCTTATCGAGTTTCATGTCCGCGCTTAAGTTGTCGCATTCCCGTCCAAGACCTTTTTCCCACTCATAATCCCCGCTTGCAGAACAAAAGCCATAGAGAGAGAGGAGAACGAGTCAACAGTTTTGAGGCTTCAGCTCGGTCACACATGCCGTACTACACTAGTTTGTGGCTATACTCTATAGTCTATATATACTGTGTACCGTTGGCAATCTTGCCGTATCAATTGAAGATTGCAATTCCGCTGGCCAGCAAATTCAATTATCTGCGCACAGCATCGAATCATCGCCATTTGCATACGTGAATGGATGGCGGGCAATGAGCGCTCCACTATCGCTAAATCGATAGAGGAATTGATTTATTTTGCCACTTTGCCTGCGTCTCTCCAAGCTAATGGATTTTCCCCCTTGCCATCTTGCAGCATGTACCACACCATGGGCACAATACACGACGGCTGGGGCAACTACTCGGTGAGTGTCAAGTGCAGCTGGCTAATCGATGCCCGGCACCCGCACTGGAGCCGCCGCCACAACACGAATCCCTCGCGAACGGCCAACATACGGATCCATCTGCGCGAGTTTGCCACTGAATGCGGCTGGGATCACCTGTACATATACGATGGCGACAGCGTGGACTCGCCCCTGCTGGCGGTGTTTAGGTGAATTGAACCGACAAAACTAATAATAAATCAAATATAAAACTAATGTTTTCCTTTCTCTGCAGTGGTTTAATGTACCGGGGCAACTTCTCCATTCGCCGAGTGCCTCAGGTCATAGCCAGATCCGGCACTGCCCTGGTGCACTTCTTTAGCGACGATGCCTACAATATGTCAGGGTTCAATCTTACCTACAAGATGAACGGCTGTCCCTCGGATAGCGATGGTAAAGCATAAACCTATCCTTATAATCGAAGATTATTAATATTTGGCATTTATTACAGAGGTAGAGTGCTCTGGCCATGGAATGTGCCGGGAGGGCGACTGCATCTGTGATCCCATGTACCAGGGCGAAGCCTGCAACATAGCCGCTTGTCCCAACAATTGTATGGAGTCCAAGAACCAGGGCCATTGTCTAACCGAGCAGGAGCGGTGAGTTGGCTGTAACATAAAGATCACATTCTGGGTTTACAGATTGCTCCCAAAACAAATTAACATAATACCAATTAGTCTATCCGACTCGAAGAAGCAAGAAAGAATTTAGTATAGATTAAGTTTTCGTAAGAGATTACGTTTATTTTACAAAGTATTTGCACATAAAATTAACTGAGCGAATTATAGGTGTCGTCTTCCATCTAAGTTTAGCTCAGCTTTTATCTTTAATTAGGTAACAATCGTGAGAACGTAAATTAAACTAAAAATATGAGGAAAAATCGGGAGTAAACCAAATCTGTGAAAGTGAAACCGGAATGGGGTCGATTACCGAAACATTCTTTACTCACTGAAACCCTTTAATTTTCTGCAGCTGCGCGTGCTACGAGGGCTTCGGCGGCGACGACTGCAGCCAGATCAGCGCCCACGGTGCCTGGACCACTGTACACCCGAAACACTCCCCGAAACACTCCCCGGCGCCAGCTGGCACTGCCTCCCATGGCGCCACTATTTGGCGCGACACCCTCCACATTGTGGCCGGGGAATCGTACGGACGCGCCGAACTAATGAGCACCTACGACTTCAACGGCAACAAGTGGGAGACCTTGCGGCCAGAGGAGGGCGGCGAGGTGCCGGATAAGCGCTACGGCGCTTCTACGGTGATGTACGGTGACAAGATCTACATGTACGGCGGCGTTGGCAAGGGCCAGGGCATCTCCAATGAGCTGTGGGCCTTTGATGTCTCGGCGCGTACCTGGGCCAACATCTCGGTCCGGTCGGATCCCACGTGCAATGCCACCGGGGGAAGCACCGCCATGTGCGGACCCCTGCACTCGGTGGGTCACTCGGCCACTTTGGTGCCCGGTTTCGGGGACAAGAACAACTACCAGTACATGGTGGCCATTTTCGGTCACTCGCCAATCTACGGCTACCTCAACACGGTGCAGGAGTTCAACTTTGGGACGCGCGAGTGGCGTATCATTCCCACCACCGGCTATGTGGTGAAGGGCGGCTATGGGCACAGTGCCGCCTACGATTTCCTCACGGAAAAAGTGTATGTTTACGGCGGCATTATGTCCGAGACCGAGTCCACCCAGGTGCTGAGCCCTAAACTGTACGCCTATGAGCCAGCCACGCGAGTCTGGAGCCTGCTGTCGGCGGCGCCCAACGCCCGGCTCCTGCACACGGCCAGCTTTGTCAACCAGGGCCTAATGATGGTCTTCGGCGGTAACACGCACAACGACACCGCGCAGAGCCACGGTGCCAAGTGCTTCAGCCAGGACCTGCTCGTGTACGACGTATACTGCGACTCGTGGCACTACCACACGATGCCTAGCAACATGCAGGCGGACCTCGCCCGCTACGGCCACAGTGCGGTGGTGTTTGAGGAGTCGCTGTACATCTACGGCGGGTTCGATGGCCAGATGCTGAACGATATACTGCGCTACCAGCCGGGACACTGCAGCTACTACACCAAGCAGGAGAAGTGCACGGCGGCACGGCCCGGGTTGAAGTGCATCTGGGATGTGCAGAAGATGCGCTGCATTGCCATCACGCAGGTCCAGCGATCGGCCATCTATGGACGCGAACAGTATGACTATGTGGCCTGTCCATCGAAAAGCCGGCTCCAGCTCACCGCGGAGCTGCTGCAGAATGTGCAGCGCTGCCAGGAGCTGGCCAGCTGCCAGTCGTGCGTGTCTACCGCCTTTGGCTGCACCTACTGCGGCAACGGCGTATGCAGCAAGGAGCGGTGTCGGGAGACCACCTCGATAGCCTCCGTCTTCTTTGAATCGTCCACTCAGCAGGCTGTGTCCACGCCGGGTCCTCCGCTGAATGCCAAGCATCTGGATTCCTGTCCCATTGCCGAGGATTACCAGGTCCAGTCCGTTTGCGAGCAGCTGCACAATTGCCGCGCCTGCCTGGCGAACCTGGCCTGTCGCTGGGACTCGGAGCAGAATCGCTGCCGAAGTCACACGTTCGGCGGAGGAATGGTGGCAGCCAACAGGACGCAGGATGAGGTGACCTGTCCCACGGCCTGTTCGACGTTGACCAATTGCCAGAACTGCACGGAGGACGAGTGCATCTGGTGCCAGAACGAGCAGCGCTGCGTGGATCGCAACGCCTACACGGCCAGCTTCCCGTACGGACAGTGCCGGGAGTGGACCACATTTACGGCCAAGTGCCGGACAAATCCGACCACCAAATCGACGGCGTTGGCCGTGGGAGGCACCACGGCGTTGTCGAGTGCCCAGTGCGGCTTCTACAACAGCTGCCAGCAGTGCCTGGACGATCCGGCGTGCGGCTGGTGCGACAACGGCTCCAATACGGGCCTGGGGAGGTGCGTAGTGGGCGGCGCCTTGGCGCCCTACGATGACACAGAGTGTGCGCTGAAGCACTGGTTCTTCACGTCCTGTCCGCGTTGCAATTGCAACGGGCATTCGTACTGCAACGATCAGCAGCATTGCGAGCAGCCGTGCAACAATCTGACGGTGGGAGCACACTGCGAGAAGTGTCGCAACGGTTACTGGGGGAACCCCATCAACGGGGGCAAGTGCCAGCGGTGCGAGTGCAATGGCCAGGGCATGTACTGTCATCCGGACACCGGCAAGTGCTACTGCACCACCAAGGGCATTGTGGGCGATCATTGCGAGAAGTGCGACTCGCAGAATCACTACCACGGCGATCCGCTTAAGGGCTCCTGCTACTACGAACTGACCATCGACTATCAGTTCACGTTCAATCTGTCGAAGAAGGAGGACCGCCACTTCACGCAAATCAACTTCCGCAACTCGCCGGGCAAGCCGGAGATCGATGCGGACTTTACGATCACGTGCAGCGTGCCCGCTAAGATGGACATTTCGGTGAAGCGAGCCGGTTCGCCGGATATGCTCATCCTGGTGGGGGTAAACTGCTCAACATTCCGGCATCGGTTCGCCAAGACAGAGTACCAGTTCGGCCATTCGCCGGACGACAACAGTTCGCTGACCACGTTCTATGTGTTCGTCCACGACTTCCAGCCCCCGATCTGGATCCAGATCGCCTTTTCCCAGTATCCCAAGCTCAATCTGCAGCAGTTCTTCATTACCTTCTCCTCCTGCTTCCTGCTGCTGCTGCTCATGGCCGCCGTTCTCTGGAAGATCAAGCAGAAGTACGACATGTTCCGGCGGCGTCAGCGCCTCTTCGTCGAAATGGAACAGATGGCCAGTCGGCCGTTTTCCCAGGTGAGTTCGGAAGAATGAGACTTGAAATCTGAAGCCAATTTACCCATTTCCGATTTCCAAACAGGTGCTGGTCGATATCGAAAACCGCGACAGTATTGATCTAAGTCTGACGCTGGAGGGCATTGGCCACTTGTCCAAGAAACGCAAAAAGGTGGGCGAATCAATCAATGAATTAGTAATAAAAGCTGTGAGTCAGGTTAATGGCCTGTATACGAATAGGGAACTGCCTTTATTACTTTTTATACAAGCTAATTACTTCACTTAATTAATTAATTCTATTAACTTCCGCAGGAGTGTCCCAGTCCCATTGCTTTAGAGCCCTGCAGCGGCAACCGAGCCGCTGTGCTCTCGCTTCTAGTCCGGCTGCCCACGGGTAAGCATCTCTTAACTCTTTTTAAGTTCTTTAATAATCTCATAATCCAATCCAAACAGGTGGCCTTTCGCAGGCGCCGTCTGGTCAGTCCGCGGGACTGGCGGTGGCCAGCGCCTTAGTCACGCTGGGCAATCCGCGTCGTCCGTCGATCGAGCAGCATCCCAAGGAGCCAAAGTCGAAACGCAAGCAGAGCCAGCATCCAGACAGTTGTACATAATAGCCAACCGTAGCACTATGCTTACCTACATCAAGTAATAACGATAACGATACTGATAATAATTATGATAATATGTAACTAGCGAATAGGCACACACACACACACACACACAAACCCGAGTATATAGCGCATTTGCCCGACTTCTTCTACTAACACAAAAAAGGCAAGCCTAGCAAGTTGATAATCCGCAGTTATTATTACTTTAATGCATTAGACTAGTAACGAGGCGAGAAACAAAACAAAGAAACAAAAACAACAACAAACAAAGCAAGTAATAATAATAATTTTTAGCAAAAGGACATATTTATATACGGTTATATACAAATTTGATATAGTTGATAGGTCGAGTAGCGTTGCAATAGTTATAAATGTTTAATTTATTATTTATACCGCGTACGTGAGCTAAGCAGCTGTATTCAAATGATTATTGTATTTTTTTTTTGTACCTAACCACATACACAT
Organism: Drosophila kanapiae; assembly: GCA_008042475.1. Classification (NCBI taxonomy): domain Eukaryota; kingdom Metazoa; phylum Arthropoda; class Insecta; order Diptera; family Drosophilidae; genus Drosophila; species Drosophila kanapiae. Next base: position 66,810 of record VNJM01001129.1, read on the forward strand.
AGCTTAAGCATGTTGTTAGAATTTATTTATGCAAATTTTGAAACGGAAACAAAAAGACATTTAATCGATCTTAGCGAAAAAAACAAAGGAAAACAAAAAAGTGATGAACAAAACCCCGATGACAGATGGAAGCGATAGGAACATTTATGTACATGGGAGCCAAGGTGACGAAAAAACATGCAAATACTGTGTTCAACAATAGGAATATTTCTCTGTTCTCGATATTTCGATATTCGTGCAAATATTTACAACGCAATACAGGTGAGAGTGGAGCAGCAGGACAGAAAGCAAAAACTAAAAGGCAAGTGTAAATAAAGATACGTAACTCTTATTGCGCTATATAGATAGCAGTTATGATAAATAAATACCACTCTCTTGATACGAGAAACAAATCAAACGATAAAGCTGTACATGCAATCCACATATAGATGAAGATTCAAATTAAATCACAAACTAATCGTAAGGTTTCCTCTTGGCCACAACTCAAGCAGTTAATTAACTCGATTCAAATCAAACTAGGACAGCAACACCAATTAACTAGACGCACTCACTAACTCTCTCTCTCTCTCTCTCTGTAAGACAACCTTTAGAATCAAAAGATACTCGTCGTCTCAGCCTAAACTAACACTTAGGGAACCTTTCCACAAAGTACACAGTCGCCAGTCGCGAGCAGGACGCAAGACAACAGTTGTAAATCTATATATATTTTTGTTTCAACAAAAGTCCATTTGTGAAATTTAATTTCAATTGTAAAATGCGTTTAGACATACACATAAGATATATACAAAAACAAAATATATATATATGAATGAGAATACTTGCCAGCCGGAAAGAAAATCACAGAAAAAAAAACAACCGAAGACTTGTTTGTTCTCCAAAAAATACAAAAAAAAAAAAAAACACTCAAAGATCCCTGACAGCCAGCCAGAGCAGCAGAAGCAGCGAGATATACATAGATAAAGAATCATATATTAGTTTTATTAACCAATAAAAAGACACTCCAAATGTAAGAGAAGTGAGCATTTTTCTTACCACTTCCTGCACCCCCCACCCAGCTCCAAGCAGCTGCCAAGCTGGCGGAGAACTTTCACTTTCGGCAGCCGGCGAAGTACATTCGGGGGCGTGGCTCTTGCCAGACTGCATGGCCTGATAAACCAGGTAAATGTGAGACGTTGATTCAGGTCGAGGTTCGATCGGAGTAATTGCGGGCTCCGTAGAAAGATCTCTTTCACGTATGCGGATGTTGTGTTTTTTAGGGATTGGGGTGGCCCTTTCCTGTACCTTCTTTCTTTGCTGTCAGTTTTCGTTTATTTTCTTTTTCGTCTCCTCTCTTTACTTACGATTTTTGTGTTGAGCATCTTGGGCAATTTGCGTGGCTTTTGTGTCACGATATTTCCAAGCACCGCATTTAATTTAATGATGACGATTTTATTAATGAAATTAAAGAAGAAAGCCAACGACGGCCGCTGGCAAAAGCGTGCGAAATCCGAATTGAAGCGGAAGTGGAGATCGCTGTCAAAGCATCCATCAGTCGAATTCAACGCCCTTGGTGCCTGCCGCCTGACTGCATTGACGTACATATTTCAGTATTCAAGCATAACGAACCGTGTGTGTGTGTTTATAAATATTTTGATGCATACCTCAGTTGAGTCAGCCGATGTGCGGGTAAGTCGAATCGGTTTTACCCGGCCGTTAAGCTAATTCTGGCCCGCGAAGGCCAGCACGCACTAGGCGGCTAAGTGAACTATTGCCTACCAAAACAAATGATTATCAAAATTAACCGATCGTTATGAATCAACGGTGGAATGCCCCGAGCTCGACGAGAAGCTGGCGACAATATTGCCAGCGGAATTGGAGCATGAATAAGTGTCCACATATGGGTCGGAACCGAAAGACCACCCTTCAATGCAGCATATTTTAAAAAGCCAGAAAAGGGGAAATATAGTTATCACTTTTTTGATAATGAAAAAGAGGTAACTCTGCATTTTAAAATTGTTTATAATTGAGAAATGTCATTATGTTTTAATATGTTTGTATAATTATTTCAAAAAGAAGTAACGGGGGAAGTAACCTTACATTCAATTGTTTCATTTGTATCTTAATATATGTATATACATATTTTTCTCTTGTATTATTGCTATCTGAATACTACACTAGTTCATCTTGGTAACTAACGGCTAATTTAAAAATATACGACCCTCTTCCGAATTCTAAAACTTCCGATCTTTTTCAATTTGGTATTATCTCAGGCCAATTTCCTCAACAACAAAGGCCTCAATTCAATCATTGGGAACATTGCTTATATTCGGAACGGAAGTAGAAAAATGGGAGAAAGTTTTAATGGAATATTCTCAGATTCGTTGCTCTGAGACCTTTTTTTATAATGTACAAAATTAAATTGTTTCTAGTTTCTATCGTAGTTCTGCAGGTACAGAAATAATAAACTTTAAACGTAAGGCAAATATTGGCAATGAAATAATTATATATGAACAATCTTTATTTGTTTTTCATAAATATTACGTACACGATGTTTATTTTTTAGCTTTCATTATTTTCTGGCTAATTTTGTATTGTCCCTGCGGAGATCATGAAAGGTTCAGAAAATAGAAAATAAAATAAATAAATGTCAGTAATAAGTCATTATATTGCCTATTATATAAGAAATATATTTTATATAAATATATTTATTCTATAGAGTAAATCCTCGAGTAAAATTTTAAAACCATTTAATATATTTTAATTAAATATAGAGGTATTTTTATAAATAGCCTAATAGTAGTTCGTCGAACACAATTTCCAGCCAAGACTTACTTCGTAATTTAAATTATTGAGACTTAATTACATTAGCTTTATAGATTAAATTAAATTACATTTACTATTATTTATTTTCCAAGCCATACTTATTTTTAATTTTTATTGTATTCACTACAAAGCTACCCCTTCAAAAACCTTAAAACCGAAATCTTCCCAGAATAACTAATTTTAAAACGTTTTTCGGCCTTGCAGCTGCGAATAGCCCCCCCAAATGCGTCATGGGTATTTGAAATAAGTTAGTTGGAGCCCGACTTGTTTTGGTTTTTGGCCTTTTCAGTCGGACCGCGACATGTTCGATCGAACCTGAGCCCCCATCGGTGGAGCTACTAGGCCACGGCGGAGTCTTGCAAAAGCTCAAATGCGCACCGCCCGCCGTTGAGGTTGCACGCGAATTTGAATTGCCGCCGCGAAAACAGTGAAAATATTTGCGAGAGACTTTCGCGAAGTGATCGGAGTGAAAACCCAAATTGGCACGACGTTTCTGCTAAATATATATATACACGTGTGTGTGTGTGTCAGTGTGTGCTGCCCAGTGAAATTCAGTGAAAATTGCAAATTTCATAGTGCCGGCCAGCTGTGTGCACCTGGATTAAAGCACACCGCTGGAAATCGAAACCGAAACCGATACCAATCAAAATAGTTTCACTTTTTATTGGATTAGCCGCACCAGCAACTCATCTCAATTAAACAGGTTTGTTGAGCAACATTAGTGGGGGAATGGGTGCGGAGTCGGCAGCTAATTGAAATTGAAAACCGATCTTTAAGTGTCGCTCATCAGAGGTGTCAAAGGTGTGCGCACTCAATACTTTTTTGAGTGCGTATTTAAAGCTGCAGTTCAATTATTCCAATTGTGGGCCTACTTACAGAAAGAAACATAATTAATTAAATAAAAGAAACATTTTATATTTAATATTTAACATTCATTAATAATAAAATAATCTACATTGAAATTAAAAGGTTTTAGGAAGTAACTCAATCAACAGTTTGCTTGCTGTTTGCTTTTTTTTTGGATCGATAAAGAATCGATATATTCGATATTTTATTAAACAAAGATCGATTTTTTCAGTTTTACTTCTCTTTATAATAAAATTTTATAAGATATTGTAGGCATTTCATGTAAAAAGCCAAGACTCATTAGTATATTCAAATAACTCTTATAAATATAACCAATTTTAATCAATTTCACCTATGATTATTTCATCGATAAACTAATATCGATCTGTGTAGTATCGAACCCAAAACGATCTCAACTTATTTCTGTGCACACGTTAATTGAACGCTCAAGGTGAACTATTGGCATTTACGATCGCTTCGCGATTCTTCAAACTGTAATAACCGAGTAAACAAATACGCGTTCTGGGCAAATATTGTTTAAGCTCATTACGAAATTATGTCAGAGCGAGTCACTGAGCTCGGCCTGGCTGACAGTACCAGCCGCAGCCCCTCAAAAGTTCGACACGCGCAATTTAAACGGCTCTAAAAAAAAAACCCAAGTAAGCCAAAGAAGAAACATTAACTGCTGCGCCAGTCCAAGCCGAACCGTTAGGCGTAAGCCGAAAAACCATTTCGCAAGTGTGGTCTAACTGAAGTTAACTGTAGCTGCAGCAGCAAAAAGAAGTTGGCAATAAGCCAGCTGCCAAGGGAAAATGCCAAAAATATACGCGAATGACTTGGTGTCGTCTTGGACTTTAAAGTGGAACATATGGAGTGCTTGGGTTCCCAGGGGTTGAGCGCACCGTTGATCCAATTACAGAAAGTTCCCAAAGAGGTGCTCACACTTGCCAAACTCTGACTTGGCTGAGAAACTGGCAGGGAATGCGTAAAAAGTTGGCCATTAAACTGCCAAGGGAAAAGGGTTCAAATGCCTTCACATCAATGGCAGATTTCAAGGGGAGTGGGTTTAAGGTTTTACTATATAATTTATGTAATATCAAGGCAGTTCCATTCGTATTTTCCTTTTATGTGTAGCCTTTAATGTAACAATTTCTCAGAGCAAAAACCTTCAAGTCGAAGCATATTATTGATCAATTTTAATACCCACAATGCCTGAGATCCGAAGTGTAATTGCGTGAAGAAATCTTCAAATTTCTTTGGGGTATGGGTTAAAGGTTGAGCACTGACATGATCGGATTACAGGCATTCCTTACCCAAGTACTCCAGACGTAAAGCTGCCGTGAAATCCCTTCAGTTATGCAGAGCCCTTGTCTGACACATGTGGCCTCATTTCACCAATCATTTAACTTTACACTCTACTAACTGCTGGCCAAACCAAGCATGTCAGGCAGGGTCAAGACGCCTCAGTCTCAGCCTCAAACTCAGCCTTAGTCTAAGTCTTAGTCTTGGGCTTTGTCTCACTTTCAGTACCCGCAACCCATTAGCCACACTTGACTCCTCGTGGCCCCCAGTCAATGACAAACCATAAAGCCGAGTGCTGAGCCAAATGTTGAGGTTTTTCCAGCGTTTTGCAGCTTGGCAGGCACGAGGTGAAATCTTTGGCAGGCGCGCCCAAGTTTGGCCCAAGTTCAAGTAACCAGGCTTTCGTTTCGTATTGTCTGCAGTGAAAATGCTGCTCCGTGCAAGCTGGCCTCGTTTTTCCAGAACCATGCAACAGCCAAAAAAAAAAACGCAAAAACCATTCTCTCACAGCCTTTTTTTTTGTTGCTTACTTTATTTTGGTTTTTCCCGCCTTAGTTCCGTGTTGAAATTTCATTGTGGATTGGCAAGGTGTTGGCGAGTTTCCATGTTTTGGCCATTTGCAAAGGCGGGCAGTGATTCAACAGTGGCAGTAATTGCTTGAGTTTTCACCAAAAACCACGAAAAATCCTAACACACGAGTTTATGAAGGAAATAATCAAAAGACTTAGGCCACAAACTGTATATTTTTGACCAACAGGCAACGGTCATTGGTTCATTATATAATTGGCTGGCCATAATGAGGGAAAATCCTGAGTGTCATTAAAGTGGTCAGGGAGCTGCCGACTCTGCCAGAGCTGAGCCATTTTCAATGGACCGGAAAACGCAAAAGCTCGCATACTCACGCCGTATGCACACGCACAGGCGCTGCTGCTGAAGTGAATTTTAAGAGAAGACAAAAAATAAATAAAAATAAATGATGTATAAAGTTGACTGGTTGCTGTTGTCTGCCATATCGTTGGCGCTTTTTCTGTTGCCAAAGTGAAAGCGCAGCGGCGTCAACGTCAGAGCGCGGTGGTCTGCGCGCAGATTAATCACCCGCCCGTAAAGCGAAGACAGTTGGTCTCCAATCCATGATGGGTTCGTGACCCCCTCTGAACCTGTGCACGCTTGTCTATTCAATTCGACGATGCTCTCCATTTTCACATGTTGCGCAACCGCATAAACGCTTTGAATTCTTTGCCGCGCCCCAAAACAGATGCAAATGTATGCCGGAGCTCGCACTAAGCGTGATGATAGTGAAAGTGTCTAGCTGGAACGGGCTGGAAATCCAGCTGAAATTTAAATCTCACGGGCCGCGACGTGTGTGACGTCAAAGCCAAAGCCAAAGCTACTCAGCAACTGCATTACTCACGCACCTCTTTTTCTCTCTTCTCGTTTGCAGAAAACAGGAAACTTTATTTTTTGGCAACTCTTGGATGCCCGAACATGGCGCACTATGATCAACGTTGGCTGAAGCTCTTCTCCGGCTGCCTCTTCCTCTTGCTGCTGGCTCTGCAGGTTTCAGATGCCAAGCGATCGAATGGTAAGTACACTGTTCAGAAATACTGAAGATTATAGGTATATTTGTATAAAATATATATTTTATACCAATTTATTTTAATACATGAACTTATAAAATACAATTTTTATTTATAATGGTCCTTAAAAATGTAAACTTAAGTTATAACTTTAAACATGTTTATACATTGCTTTTTCTTCTGAAAATAAACTTGAAGTAACAACTTTTAATGTAGGTAATGTTAATAATATAGAAATATTCGATATTTTAGGGTAATAATAACATAAATACATATATTTTTGCTTGAAATAAGGGATGTAGTCAGTATTCTATAAGTTCCTAAGCATCCATTTAAGAACCTTTTAAGAGCCGGAAAGAACTTAGAAACTTTATTAATAAATACATTAATTTAAACATATTTACATATGGTAGGCAATGTACAAAATATTACCCAACTTCTGCTAATTTTTATTTTTCTGTGTACATGAATGTTGGCAGGATTGAGAGACGACTTTTAAGTCAATGACTTCTTAAGCCAGAACTGTTGACTCCTGCGCTCTTATTATTGTTATTTTTTTGTTTGTGGCCGAAAGCAGTCATTGAACCCGCCACGGTCGCGAATATGGACCATTTGGTGGCTCATTAAGTGCCAGTTGCAACTGCATAATTAACGTGACGTGTGGAAATTCGTGTAGAACTCGGTCTGCCTGTGTGTCTGTCTGGGTGGTGCGAAAAATATATGGCACGCCATCATTAAAAAGCGCTTAGCTGAAAAATACGCCAGAAACCGTTAAGAGGCCGCCTAGAGCAAAAGGGAAACAAAGCCGGCTGGCTCTATAAGCTCTTAAGCAGCCAGTTTCCAGCTGCAGGCGGACACTGTGTCAGTCGGTCAGGCGAGGTCCCAGACCCAGACCCACTGCCCGTACTAATACCAGTCCCAGGCCAAAGTCCCACAGCCACTTCACAATGGGCCACCTAAAAGGGGCGGCGGGGTAATTCTCTAGGTACGTACCAGTTTGCCGCTTTGATTTCGATTTCGTTACGGTTCTGTTTTTGTATTTTTAGCTTTTTTGCTCTTGCGTCGAGCGGAAGCCGAACGAACGACTTAAGCGACAAACTTGATTGTGGTGAAGAGGCGAGAATAAAAGTCGCTCCCAAATGACTCCAACTTTGCTGCTGTTTTTTTTTTTGTTTCTGCTTGATTATATTCATCATTGGCCAGCTTTAATTGCCAGCCGACCGACGGCTTTTGCTTTGTTGTTTTCTTTCCATTCATGACAGAAACCGAAAGCCATTTTCATTTTGTGTATGTGTGTGGCTGGCAGCAGCAAATAACACAAATTGATGGCCAACTCAAGCTCGAGGCGCTGCCAAAAAAAAAAAAAACTTTCATTCAATTTCTAGCGAAAACTCCAGAAAAATAAAACCAACGAAAAGGCAGGGAAAAGTAAATAAAAGTAAATACAAATTTCGGATGAGCCAAGGCGGATGTGCGGCGAAAAAGAAATCTCTGGTGATAAGTTCAGCGATTACTCGGCGATTGCCAAGTCGAAAACGTACATAAAAGCCATGCTTACAACGAAATAAAAATTAAATAAGGTCCAATCTGAGCTTTATTTATGATACTGTTTTTTAAATAATAATTTGTTTATATTTTTTATTATTTTGAGCAATATATTCTTACAGGAATGTATGAGCTAAAGTTTAAATCATAAACTTAACGATATAATATAAAGATACAGAAACATTTAAGAAATAAAGGTATTATAAAGTTATGGAGATGAAAATGCCTCCATAAATAAACAACTGTTTCTGTAGGAAATTTCAAGGCACTAGTCTATGAACATAAAATAACTCTAAGTACTATAAAGTCCAAAACAAAAGTAATACTTAAAATCTATTCCTTTCAAGTTAAGAGGCTTTCGAAAGATATTGATTTTCATCCACAAAGCCTTCTTATTTTCCAGTGCAGAGTTATGTGCTTTGAGTACCCCTTTGGTGCCTTTGACAGTTGCATAATGGCTGTGTTGCATTTAATGTGTATCGAAAGTGCACGGGAAGTGACCAGCAACGAGCATTGCGATTGACGCAACTAAAAGCTCAGCTCAGCTGTCGCAACCCCGAAGGCAGCGTTGCGTGCTGGCCAGCCTGAATGAGGGGAAAAAGGGGGGATAATCACCCGCTTTAATTGCGTAAGCCGTTTCGTCGAGACAATGGCATGGCTCTTCCCCAAGCAGAATGCTCAGAGCATCCCCAGCTAAAGTCCGCTCGTGGCCATTTGAAGCGAATTGCTTATACGCCCCGTGGACAAGCGATTCCTACCCGGCATACAAAGCGTTGAATTCAAAAACGTTGGCCTGGCCCTGGGACGCTGCCTTAAGCAAATGAGACTTCAACAGCTGCAAATGGCTGGCACAATAACAACAATTTCAGCAATGCCGCCATCGGCCATACCATTTTGTATTTTTAATTTCAATTTTGCAGTTTTCATAGACGGTGGGCTTTTTGTTTGTTGTTTTTTTCTCTTTCTTTATTGCTAAACGCACGCGTCACGTCCTAAAAAAAAATAAAAGTGAAATTGTAGTAGCTGCGATTCGGCAGTTGAATAACACGAAAGTGTGTCAAACCCTCTCACTCGTGAAAATAAATAAGAAAACGAAATTATTTTGATGTTCTTGTAGACTTTTTAAAGAAATAATAGGGGGTAAAAAGTGTCTATATAAATTACTTTAAAATTTGTGATAAGTTAAGATAAATTAAAGAACAAAATTAAGGTAGTATAAAGAAATATTCGTTGGCTTGTCCTAAATGAATTGTTTTTTAACTTTATTTTATCCTAGCTTCAGAAGTTTTCTAAACTTAGTCACATGGTTACTAGAAGAACAATTTATTTAATCAATAAATAATTCAATAAATAACATTCCTTATAATCTTATCAAAACTATGAAAAGAAAATGTTGTTGCAAACTTAAGCATGTAATTTACTTAATATCTTATCATAGCTTTATAAATACCTTAACTTATTATAAAATGCAGTAGCCTCATGATAATTAATTTCAAATCGTCTAACAGTAACTGACCCTCGGTTAATTAATTATACTTTATAAACTTTCGCAAGCCCTGACCTCTGACTTAACATGATAAATGTCTTTTTCATTGCCTTTTTAATTAATCGCCAAATTTGGCAGATTTCTTGCTTAATAAAATCCAGTTTTAATAAATTAATTACAATCATTGATAACTTAAATATTTACAGCCAATCTCACGGCCTGCCAGCATCTGAGAAGGGCAGAGACGAGACGAGCAAAGGCTCTGCAAACCGGAGCCGAAGGACCATCAGTGCGTGTGCCCCGCTGCCAGAAGAACGGCGACTTCGACACCGTCCAGTGCCAGGACGAGAGAGCTGGCCAGGATTGTTGGTGTGTCGATGAGTATGGAGTGGAACTGCCCGGCAGTCGCAATAAGACGCGAGCGGGAGTAAGTTGCATCGAACCTGAACACTGTACCGCCTCCGCTTGCCGCATGTTCTGCCCCTCGGGATTCGCTCGCGATGCGGACACCGGCTGCTCCGTTTGCCGCTGCCGCGATCCGTGCGACGGCTTGGAGTGTCCTCGCGGTCAGTCCTGCCAGCTGCAGGAGGTGCAGTGCAAGTCGGAGCCCTGTCCACCGCTGCCCACCTGCAAGAAGGCCCGATCCCTGGCCAATCTGTGTCCCGCTGGACTGCCTCTGGCCATTGATGATACGGTGAGACCTTTCCTGTGTGGCCTGGAGTCCGGAAAGCCACAGTGTCCACCGCTGTACCAGTGCCTGGTGGAGTCCGGAAATGACTACGGCGTCTGCTGTCCCAGTGCCCTGACTTTCCAGAAGCCAGGAATCTGCCCGGCCCCGGATCAAAGCCAGTACACGGAGCGCACGGGCTACATGTGCGGATCGCCCTGCTCCCACGACCTGGAGTGCCGCAACCTGGAGAAGTGCTGCTTCACCAAGGGCTGTCAATTCAACTGCCAGCAGCCGGGCAACATGACGGGCTGCCACCAGGCCAAGGCCCTGGCCGACATCCTGGCAATCAATGAGCGCGAGGGACGCGGTTATGTTCCCGAGTGCAATGGCCCCGGCGGCCAGTTCTCGCCCAAGCAGTGCTCCCGCAACGGACTCGTCTGCTGGTGCGTGGATCCCCGCACTGGACACAAGATCAAGGAGACCATGGGTGCGGCGAACAATGTGAACTGCGAGGGCTGGGAGAACATGATCTCCCGCTCGTATGCCAGGAGCTTCCAAATGGAGCAGTGCGACACCAACATTTGTGCCGCCGTCTGCGAGTATGGATTCAAGGTATGGATTAATCCTTGATCATGGAATTCCAATCTTAAAGTCACCTTTGTTTTCCTTTGAAATTGCAGAATGACCACAATGGCTGTCCCACCTGCGAATGCTCGGAGCCCTGTGAGGGCTTCAAGTGCGCCATTGGCTCCCACTGCGAGGTGGCCACCGATCCTCTGTGCGAGTCGGGGTCCTCGCTTTGCGCCTCCTGGCCCGTGTGCAAGCCCGACCTGGTCTACTCCAATCCCTGCGATGTGGGAACACCGCTCTCCGACACGGCAACCGGTGAGGTGATGTACTGTTTCGAGGAGCGTCAGGGACGCAGCTTCCAGCCCACCGCCTTCTTCGAACCGGAAACGGAGGCACAGTCCAAGCAAGGACGTTCCATGAGCAATCGCATTGTGTGCCCGGAACAGTACAAGTGCACGAAGCTCCACCGGGAAACGGAAAATGTTTGCTGTCCAGTGCCGGAGCAGAGCACTCCAGCCGAAGGGGCAACCGGAGCTCATCAGCAGACCAGTAAGTAGCGATTATCCTGACTAGAGTTCAAAATATCTAAGCCACATCCCTTCACAGTGTGCGAATACCTGCGTGACTTCTCGGAACGCATGGAGGGCACCGAGGAGGGCATGCAGCTGGCAGTTCCCTCGCCCCGCTGTACCGCCGATGGCGACTATGAGGGCCGCCAGTGCCAGCTGAAGCAGATTCGGGTTACCCGCGCCGAACAGCGCAAGATCCTCGAGGAGAACACAATCCGTCGCATGAGGATGCTGCTCGCCAGCGCTGCTCCCAGTGCTCCAAAGCGTAGTCGTCGCGATGCGGAACGCCTGAAGCTGTACCGAGTGGAGGACAGTGCCCTTAAGGTCCAGGTGGCTGCTCCCGTGATGGGTCGCAGTGCCAAGGTGATTGACATGGGCGCCGATCGCCAGCAGGGATTGGGTCAGCTCTTCGAAACGGAGTTCAAGAAGGTGGCCTCTGCATCCAAGCGCCCGCCAGAGAACGAGGATGAGCTCGTTGAAATGGAAGTGGAGCAGTGCTGGTGTGTGGACAGTTTTGGCACAGAGATTCCTCAAACGCGCGGCTTCAATGTGAGTGCGGACACCTGCCGGAACGTGCGTGACGACTTGGACTGTCTGGATCTCACCTGTCGCATGGGCTGCGAGTATGGCTTCGCCCTGGATCCGGATACCCGCTGTCCGGCCTGTCAGTGCCGCGATCCCTGCGAGGGCGTAACCTGCGGTTCTGGCAAGGAATGCCGCGTGGTGGATGTGAGCTGCGAGGGAGAGTACTGCCCTCCGGTGCCGGCTTGTCTGCCCAGGAAACCGGGACAGTGTCCGTATCTGGTGCCCCCAGGTCCGGATAACCTGGACGCCAATACCTGCGCTTATGAGTGCCGCACGGATGCCCATTGCGAGGGAGCGCGACGCTGTTGCTCCAACGGCTGTGGCACCCAGTGTGTGGATCCCCAGCTGAAGACAGCCTGCCAGCACCTGCAGGCCATACAACTACACCAGAGCTCTGAGCTGGGAATCCCCGCCCGCCAAATGGCTGTGGCCCAGTGTGACGCCCAGAGCGGCAAGTGGGAGCAGGTCCAGTGCTCTCCGGATGGCCACTGTTGGTGTGTGGACGACCAGGGAATGATACTGCCTGGCACCAAGGTCAAGTCTCCAGCAGCGCCCAAATGTCAGGAGAACTTCAGCTTCGCCTGTCCCCGGACCAACTGCAGTCTTCAGTGCGAGAGTGGCCACCAAATGGACTCCAATGGTTGCCCCACCTGCCAGTGCCGGAACTACTGCAACGAGGTCAGCTGCTCGCCGCACGAGGAGTGCCAACTGATCTCCGTGGAGTGTGTGGACAGTCCCTGCCCCAAGATGCCCATCTGTGTGCCGCGCCGGGCCTCCGTCTGTCCTGAGGGAAATCCCCTTCAGCAGGGCGACCTCGACATGAGCTGCGGACCCCACAACGAGCACGAGGCATGTCCCACCACCCACACCTGCCAGCTGAATCCGGTGACCAATCGAGGCGTCTGCTGCTCCAAGACCCGCGATGTCTGCTTTGAGTCCATGGACAGTGGCTGCCAGGCCAGCGCCAAGTCGGAGCGGAACAGCACTCGCTTCCGGTTCAGTCCCAGGGCCAACAAGTGCCTGGCTGTGGTCATCGATGCCGAGGCTCCCGCTTGTCAGACCAAGAACCTCTTCCACAACGAGCTGGCCTGTAACTCCGTGTGTCCAGGTGAGATGGCATTCCCTTCCTGGTGATTCTAGCTTACTTACACCTTAATTCTCCTTCCCAGTGCTCACCCAGTGCGAACGTCTGAAGTTGAAGAACAGCCTGGCCGCCCAGCGCACTGGACACTCCTCGGTGTGGTTCCAGCCACGCTGTGATCCCGTTACCGGGCACTGGAGCCCCGTCCAGTGTCTAGGCAAGCAGCCACAGCCCTTGGACAAAAGGCCACCCCACACGGAGATCGTGAGTCGTGCCTTTGCCTCTGATCCCGCCTCGGATTCCGCTGGAGAGGAGGCGCCCGGAGTGTGCTGGTGTGCGGACAAGAAGGGTGCTCCGCTGAAGGGAACTCTCACCCGGGAGACTGAACCCATCTGCAACAGTCGACAGGCTCGCAACCGCAAGACCCTCGATGTGGGAGATCCGCTGATGGAGCAGCTGATTGCCCAGCTAACCCAACTGAATGATGTGGCCAGCGAGGATTTAGACTTTGAGGAGCTGGAAGCTAGGATCTTACCGGTTACAGCCAGTGCCGGCGAGTCAAGTGTCACCGAAAGGGTGCTCGAGCTGGCCAACTCCCTGCTGGACTCCCAACTGTCCGTAGAGCAGGCCACCCTTAAGCCCATGGAAATGAAGACCACCCGGTGCCGGGCTCTGGCGGAAACAGCTCCATTCCCCGTAAGCTGCGACGAGGCGGGAGCCTTCCGTCCGCTGCAGTGCAACGGTCGGAGCTGCTGGTGCGTGGATGCCGCTGGCAATCAGCTGCAGGCCACCCATATTTTCGGTGCCGGAGACCGGCGGTGCAGTCACGTGCCCATCGAGGCGGTGGCCATCGAACTTCACCTGACCAACAGCAGCGGGCGAAGTGTCCGCAATGCCTACGACACCATCCGGCGGGAGCTGCAGCAGCTGCTGGGCGGCGAGTCCGTGGAGAATCTGCGGGTACAGGAGAACTTTGATGGCTCAGCCATCGTCCGCTTCGAACTGCACAACGAGGCCAAGGTGGATCTTGCCTTCGCCATCGAAACGGCCATTGCGGCAGGCGACTTCCGTTTGGCAGGCGGCCACTTCCGACCGGACTTGACACGCTCCCATTTCGTGCATCGCAGCGCCGTGGTGCCAGTGGCCCAGGAGGCAACCGCCCAGGACGAGTCCATTCAGCTGGTTCTCTTTATCATGGCCACTAGCTCGGCCTTCCTGGTCAGCGTGTTCGTTGTTTACGTGATGCTCAAGCGAGGGCGTGGACACAAGGCTGCACACAACTATGTCAAAGGTGGCGGCGGCACCGCCGGAAGCGGTGACAAGGCGGTAGACTACTCCGCACCCATTTTCGTGCTGGCCGCCAGTAACATGGACGCCCATCTGGGTGTCAAGGCGTAGGAGGGGGTTGTTGAGTTATCTAAATCAATTTGTAAATAAAAAGAGCAAATTTAAGATCTACTTTTAGGGGGGAAGGAGTTCCAGGTCAGCGGTCTCGATCCTGCCCCAACCAAGCCAAAAGGGGAGTGCGGCTGGAGAGGCCCCCACTGTCGAATACTTATCGCATATGTTCTAGCTACTAAGACGATTAATTTATGAATAAAGCTTTAAAGTCGAAACAATATTTGGTCCTTGAATGTATACAAATGTTTACCTAGAATCTCTAAAGCCTGGATGGGCGGTTAGAGGATTTTCGGCTCCCAGAGCTCTTTCGGAGAGCAGTTAGATAAAAAAAATATCTGCTGGTGCTTGCTTGTACATTACAGGTAAAGCGTGGAATTGCAGATTCTTAAGATAGTAAAACTTGCTCTCCTATTTTAAGCGATAACGCAATAGGATGGAACGAATTGGAGCTCTTCTTTCGGTTCAAGCTTTATAGAGACCGTAGGCAACCTGTATTTTGGTGGACTTTAAATGAAACAGGACATCCTGTTGTCAAATCTGCTTAAATTATATTTGTCAGGGCGTCACAAGATAATCTCCTGTGATCATTGGAACATATTTAAACGAATGATTTCGATTAGAGATGTAAATTAATAGTTTGATTCCTTAATAAATACTTTTGTAGATATTATTAAAGAGATTTGAGAGCCCAGTTATCTCTTGAAATATATAACTTATAAGATAAGAAGTAGTTAAAGTAAGTTTAGAGGATACCAAAACTGAAAGTCCTCCCAATAAGAACATCTGCCATTTGTCAGCAAACAGTTTGTTTTGATTTTTAATATTTAATAATACATGACATATTTGTCCGCCCGAATGCACGTTTTTGCAGCACAACGACCTCCATTCGCTACCATTACAATCAGCTCCCAGAGCGCACACCCTCTGCCGCGGCACATAAACGTTTTAACATCAATAAATTTTGGCTTCATTTCATGCAACTCGAACTCAGTTTTGTGTTTTGTTTTTTGTTTTTCTTCGTTTGTGTATATTGTGTAGAACAATCCGGGATCGATCGATAGATCGCTGGACATGGGTATAACTCTATATATTGTTCATATGTATCTTGTATATGTGTACGTATGAAGTGTATATCGTATGCTACGTGCTAAACACAACTCTCCTTGTGTTTTAATATCTAAAAAAAATTGTAAGTTGCTTAAAATATGTTTCGGAGCAAAATGCAATACTCATCAATATATATATGGATACAATTTGGAAATATTTGTAGATTTTTGATTTGGAAAATGCATTGCTTATTCGGTATATATAGTATATATAGTTAGACTTACAACATAGGCTTTAGCTGAATGCGGTTAGAGAATGTATGTATAAAGAGTAGTTAAGATCGTTGATCGTAGAGAAGACTTGGTTCCGTCTATTGAGCAAATGGGGTTAGTGTCACAATCAGCTTAGGCTACATTCACATGCAATTCAAACGTTAATATCGTAAAAGTCGTGTGCAGATTGTTCAATATCATGGCCAACTCTCTCTCTCTCTCTCTAGGGTGAGTGTGTGTAATGAGTCATGACTGGATGAGTGAGTGCATCGTCATCCAATGGTAGTTTCTCTTTCTTTCAGCGTCTACTTCCGCTCGTGTTCGGGGCACGCACGCCCCTAATATTTGGTTACTTGGTTAGTCGGTAGTCATAAATTAATAATCCATTACGTGTTGCTTGTATATAAATCTTATAAAAAGAACAAAATGCTTAGAACGGCTGAAAAAAGTGGCCGCAAGATGTACATGTGGGGTATAACAAAAATGAATTGGGAGCTGCGGCCAGGGATGGATTGATAGGATTGTTTCTGGTTTGGACTCTCATTCTGGACTCCCTCTTACTTTCCTGCTCCGCCAGCTGAGCCGTTGTTGTTGCTCCTGTTGTTGTTGTTGTTGTTCGCACTGCGGAACGGTATCGAGGCCCGCTGATCCTCCATGCGACCGCTCTGCACCTTCATGATCAGCGAAAAGAAATCCTCATCCGGCACTGTGGCGCCGCGACCCGTCTGTCCGCGTGCTCCTCCACCCACAGCTACATCTGGAGCTCTCTCTGCCTCCGCATCCATGGTGACATTGGGCCGTGGTAGTTCCGAACGCTGCTCCTCCAGTCGCGAGCCCTGGCAACGCATCAGCATGTCCAGGAAGGCATCGTCCGGCTGCTGAGTGGTGGTGGCGCTTCGGGCCAGCGGAGGATGCGCGTGACCATGGCCAATGGCCGCTGCAGTGGCCGTCGTTGGCGACTTCAAGCCGGGCAGGTTGGTGGGGTCCACGAACAGCGAGTTCTGTTGGACCAGCGGCTTGCGTGTGGCACCGGTGGCCACCGCCGGAGCTCCAGCTTGATTTATTTTGATCGAACAGCGCTGGTCATCCATGCGCTTCGACTGCGAACGGGAGAGCATGTCAAAGAAGTCGTCGTCCTTGGCCTTTGTGGTGGCCTGAGACCGATGCTTCTCCTCCTGCAAGCGCTTGCCATCCGGAGTGATCTTGATCAGGTCCAATTGCTCCATGCTCTGGCGACGAACGCGCACCTGAAAAAGAGTCAATTAAAGTAATGAAAAATATGTTTATGAACCTGTTCCGTTCCGGGTTTCTCTTTTGCCGTTTGCCGCCCCGCCTTTTCTCGTTGTCTAAATATTTATTCTACGATTTGTTGGCAAACACCGCTAACAGCGGGTGTCCATAAACAAAGCATGCAAGCAAGAGCAAGAGGAATCTTTTAAAATAAAGAGGCGAATGGAAAATGAAGTATGCTAATGAATAGTTTATGACTTTTACCCTGCAAAGTGCCTTCTTCGGAAAGCAAACTTTGACCTGAGACCATCAACTGTGTGTTTACTCACCATTCTTCCCTGTGAGTTCTCCGAGCCATCCGACTGATTACCGCTGGCCGAATGATCCGAGGCGCTCGAACGCGCCTCCTCCTCAGTGGGCGAGGGCTCCGATTCCGGCATTCCTAGCAGCTTGCGCAGATCCGAGATGTTTACCCGGGCCGTGCTTTCGCCCACGGGATCGTGCAGCTCCTTGGCCAGCTGCAGATGCTGCTCCGCATAGCGCAGCGCTCGCTCGTGTCCACCCGTAGCCGAGTGGGCGTTGCCCAGCGACCAGCAGGCCCGTGCCTCGCCAATGCGGTCGCCCAGCTCCTGGGCAATGGCCAAGTGTCGGTTGTGGTACTCAATGGCCGTGTTGAACTCGTGCAGCAGCGTATAGGTATTGCCCAGGCTGTAGCAGCTCTGGGCCTCCACCTCGCGCTCGCCGAGCTCCATGGCCAGGGTCAGGGTGCGCTTGTAGTGCTCGGCGGCATCCTCGAACTGCCCGAGGAAGATGTGCGAGTTGCCCAGGTTGCTGTTGGCTCTTCGTTCGGCTGCCCGATCGCCGAATTCCCTGGCTATTCGAAGCCGCTCCTGGTGATGCTCGATGGCCGCCTGGAAGTCGCCCAGAAGGTAATAGGTATTTCCCAGGTTGCCACACGCCCTGCCCTGGGCTCCGCGATCGCCCAGATCCCGCATCAGCTTAAGGTTCTCCTGATAGAATTCCACGGCGCGCGTCAAAGCCTCCTTGACATCGTCGCCGAATTTTCCGGGGTTCCGCTGGCCCAGATGCTTGCCCTTGGCGTGGTACACGTTACCCAGATTGTAGAGCGCTCGTCCCTCGGAGAGGCGGTCGCCCAGCTGCCGGGCGAGGGTCAGGTGGCGCTCGCAACAGATGGCTGCCTCGTCAAAGCGACCCATCACCTTGAGCGTGTTGCCCAGGTTGCCTGAGGACTTGGCCTCGCCCAGTCGGTCGTTCATGCTCTTGGCCAGCGTGAGATCGTGCTTGTGGTACTGCATCGCCTTGTTGTAATCACCCAGGTAGAAGTAGGCGTTGCCCAGCTGCGAGTAGATGGCGGACAGGGTGCGCAGGTCCTCAGTGCCCGCCTGGATGGCGGCCTGGAAGAAGGCGACGCCTGCACGGCAGTCTCCGGCCTTGCAGAGTCTCTCGCCCTCGAGCGCTAGCTCCAGGCACATGCTGGATCCTCCGTCTGATCCCTGTTGCGAGTTTCCATCGTGGGAACCGCCACCGCCTCCGGCGCCTAGGCCCAGGCTGGACACATTCTCCGCGGACGCGGACAGCGAGGACATTCTGCTGCGCCTCAGTCTCGCCTTTTTGTCGCGATGCTCCTCCTGCTGCAGATGATGCTGCTCTAAAAACTGGGAGTTGTCCACTTTGCGACGCTGTCTCCGGGTGTCTCTGCGGGGTTTCGGTTGGGTTTTCCGCTTCTGGAACACTGTGTCGCTAGCTGATGAGCTGTGGCAGGTGAAATTGCTGCAATTAATGGCTCTTTTGTACCGTTTTTCGCTATCAATTAGTCTGCGTTGATTCCATTTCAATATCTCAATTAGTCATTTCAATTATTCGATTTCCATTTCAACATATTCGTTTTCCACTCGATTTCACGGTTTGATTACGTTTTCAGAGCTCTGTTAAGCTGCTGTTGCTGTAACATACGCGTTTGTCTAACGCTAAAAGATGACGCTATTGTCCACTTACGTCAAGCACCCCTTACGTCTTACATTTATAATAATTTGGTGGGGGGAGAAAATTCGCTCATCGATGTTGGTGCTAAAGCATTGGCTTTAACTTTACACGGAACATATGAATATGAATATCTGTACCCCTACGTGGTTTCAATACGACCCTTTTCTCGCAGGAGAAAGTAAGTATATCAAACTTGTTGTGGTCACACTGGCTCTATCTTGACACGAACCATTTTCCTCAAGTCAGTTGGTTACGTATTTGTTCACTTCCGTTTTTTGCTTAGAGTGACCAGCTACCGCTGAGGAGAAAATCCGCCCTTTTTCAGACGAAAAAACGGAAAAACTGGTGAGCACAGAGAGACCTCTTTCAAAGATGGCGTCACTTCTACTTTGAACGATTTTCTTGTTGCCGCTGAAAAAAAGTTATATTTTTCGCATAAAACTCCACCGCCGGCCGCTCAATTCGATCGAAAAGTCCACGTCCTCCATTGCGGCGCGATTATACGGTGAAACTGTGGCAGTGCGTGCGCGAAATTCGCAGGAAAACGGCAGCGAATCGGATCTACAAAACCGAACCAGAATTTGAGGTGTGTGTGCGTTGCGTCGCTTTTTTTGTGTGCCCGCCGTCGTTGCAGCCAGCAGTGCAGCGCAAACATTGCGATGAAATTACATAAAACCATCAGGATAATAAAGCAGGCGATAAGGACATAAAGGAGAATAGTCTGAGTAGGTGACACACAGTGAGAGCGAGCGAGAGAGCGCCAGGTCGATGTCGATATCCAGTGTTTAGTTATCGCCCTCGATATAGAAAAAAAATAGCGGCCGAGTCCCATTCAGTATGACCATGCTGCGGGCCTTTGGATATCTTACCTGTGGTGTGACCGTGTGGGAGAGAGCGTAGTAGAGAGAGTGACGCACAACAACAGCTTGGGGTGAGTGCCCAAACTCACCACACTCTCACCCAGAAATCTGGCACAGTGGTATCGAAATTTAAGCTAAATGAGTAATCGCGTCAGTGACTAGGCCAGACATTTGGGTCTGAAATTGTGACACTGTGCGTCAGTATTTACTCTCGCTCTCCCCAGTTTCAAGAACAACAATAACAATACGTCAATTACTTTCAAGTACTGCTCATTTCTCAGCTTTTCTTTGCTGTGTGCGCGCTCTCACGTAGCTATAGTATATACACATGTGGAGGAGAGAAAGAGAGAGCGAGCCGAAAGCAAGAGAGAGAGCGGTTCGGGCGAATGAAAAAAATATCGCCACATTTGCCGTATTCAGCGCTGCCGATTTAGCTATTTTCCACTAGATCTGAAGGAAATGTAGCTAAAATAGAAAATTGAATGAATATAAAGAAAATTAAGAAGTGAAGGAATCAATTAAAAGCATTTAATTCAGTATTTATATTCGTTTTAGCGAATTCAAATCAATAAAAACATGGAATAACAGCCCCGAGCGCATTCGAGAGAATGTGGATTTAAATTGTGCCTCTTTGTGGACGTAAATTGTGGATTGTGGACTTTATGGAGCCGAATCCCCGCGCGCAAGTTCAAAACAGTTCAGTTCAAAAATGTTGCTTGTGTGGCTAAAAACCGGAAAAGACTTCATTTCGTGAATTTCCAAGTAGAAAGTAATTTGTTCCGTGAGCGCATCCGAAATGGCAAATTATTGTCTACTCTAGATTTTTTTTCTAGCTACCATCTCAGTTTCTTGGCTTTTTAAAGCTTTTGTCAATGGATTTTTAAGCTTTTTTTACACGCGAAGAGTTGGCAACACTGTTGGCAACACTGGCCGTATGCCGCCTTCGTCGTCGGTTGGGTGCAAAAGATATAGAAATCTTTTATATACACACTCCTGATATAGAACGCAGTCCGCTTTATCGGTCGGTCTCTAAATTATTCTGCAGGCACGAAACAAAAGCAAAACCGCAAATTGAAATCCGAAAAAAGCGCAGCTAAATAAGCCGAGCACCGAATCGAGGCTGTTTTTCGTGGCGATTATTATTCGAATGCAAATTTTTCAAGTGCGCAGTAAGCGGCTAAAACCCAGACGCAATTCGGTGTTCCCAACGTTTTAATAAATAAATAAATATGTAATTACACACTCACACATGCGTACGGTGGCTACAATTGAGATTCGTTTGGATTTCGTATGAGCATATATATTTTTTACTTATATTATTTTTAGAATATCGATTTTGTTGCCCGCAGTCTGCCTGTGTGTGTGTGTATGTGCGTGCGAGTGTTGTGTGTGTTTGTGTCTCTCTCGCACCGAGTGTGCGTTTGTGTGAGTGTGTGTTTGAAACATACATATTTATGATAAGTGTGTGTGTCAAGCAGTAAAAATGTGTTAAGAATTATGTTCATATAGACACAAGTTACCTAATCTTACTGCAAAAAACGAAAAGAAAGGAATCAACAAACCGAAGTGAAGCAAAAGAAAGAGCAAAGGCAAAGAGCCCCATCAAAACAGCTGCGCTCTCTCACCTTCCACTCTTCCTTCCCATTCCGCCATTCCACCATTCTCCCATTCCGCTGCCCACACACACTCGCACACAGGCTTTTGCTTAAAATCCGCTGCTGCTTTGTGTATTTTTGCTTCGACACCGCATTTACATGTGTTGACCCCACTTGGACCCACCCCTTCCCACTTTGCCCCTGTCGCGCGATGCGTTGTGCAAAAAAAAAATTCTCTCGTGAACTACAGTTTTAATTCAATTATGTCAAACGCTATATGTACACACATCCACAGTGCAACCGAACACAGCAGCTGAAAGCTAAAAAAGCATCTTCAATCTCCGTACTCCGTGACGTAGGCAAATAAGAGAGCCCAGCACAGCGAAGGAGAAGCTGAGAAATCAAGAAACAGAGACACAGAAACTAAGAAACTGAGAAAACGAGAAACTGAAACTGCAAAAGGTATGCCAAGACCAACGGAAGTTGGCCCACAACAAATTCAAATCGAATCGTAACCATTTTGGGCCAAAGCTCGCTCTATTTCCGTTCAATGTTTTAACCCTTTGAGTACCCATGGTACAAAGAAAATCTACAAAAATATAACTGGAATTCTATACATTCTTTACCAGTAGTTGGCAGAACTTGCAATATAAAGTATCTAGATTCTAGATAGATGTATCTGAAAGCTACGTATACTATCTAGCTCCAAGTTGCCCTATTACTTTATTTTAAATAATTGTTAAAAATATTATAACAGCTGATTTTGACTTTCCGATTTGACCAAATGTTTTTAATTAAGAAACCCACAAAATATCCGAAAATGAACAATGTTATTCCGAACGAATTAAACTAATTGATGCATAGGGTTAAACGCTACCCAACCGAAAGTCAGACAAAGAACTGGTTCTAATTGATTGAGTGATTGTTGGGCAGCGGAGAACGGGAAGGGGAAGGGGAGAACCTGCTCGGCAAATTAACAAGTTCCAATTGATACATACGTGTGGGGACACACACTCGAAATTCGTCGAGCCTACTCGAAATTAGCATAAATGTGTCAAATCATTTCGGAGGCTCTCTCGCACCTGTCAGCCAGGTGACAAGGCCCTTGCAACACTGGAATTAAGTCATAATACTTATTTGATATATAGTCGGTTAGATCTGTTCAATTACAGTAATCCATAGGGCAGCCAGCACGCCCAGCGGCGGAGAGTTCCCAAATTGAACGTGACTTGTGTGCCATTAACTTTTTTCGATGAAAACAAAATCACATTCGTAGAGCACTCTACGTTTCTGGCTCGCCATATTCCAGTTTCAGCTGCGATCGTTTTGCTTTTTGTCCGAGCGAGTTTGTCACCTGCCATTAACTGCTTTTCGCGTCTGTGTGTGAGGCACTACTGGCCCAGTCTGATTTTGTACTTAACTTGACTTTGACGTCCCGGGGTTTTTAAATAAGGATTGCACTTTACTAAAACCACTAAAATGTGTTTAAGAAAATGCGGCTAGAAGCACCTGAGCTTCATGGGAAACTCATTAATCATTCTAGATGTTAATTTTTATCGAAAAGCTAAAACTGTGATCGCAAATAAATAGTGTTATTTTCGCTATTTTTAAATGTTACTTGATGTTTTCTATTAATTTTATCATTTATTGTATTGCTTGTGGCTGATTTTCTGGGAAGATTTAATTTTCTAAAGTATTTTAACGAGGTTAAGCGAGACAGAGCCAACCCAAATAAGTGTCGTGCCAGAGTGTGTATGAGCAACAATTTGTTGTGCGGTCACTTGGAGTTTTCACTGTGAAGGAGAATGTGCCGGCTGCCATAAAATGCCTTCGCATATGAAGCGGTCCGCATTCTCTATCTACATACATATATCCCCCCGTATCGGGTGAAAGACGAGCTCTATTATAAAATTACTATGTCTCCGGGGCTATACCCTCCTCCCTTTGGTACGACCTGCTTTGCGTCTGTTCACCTTTTTGCCGCACATTCTCCCCGCGGTTTGTTGTTAATTTCGCTGCAGCTTTAACTTTTCTGCCCGACCGCAGAAGTTAAAGAGCGTGCTTAGAGTCAATTTGCCTGCTGTAAGTTGACTCTTTCTCCGCCGATTTTCCTCTGTCAGTTGGAAGCTTGGTAACCTCTTAATGACCACAAACACACACTCGCCCGCTTGTGTACATTTCTGGCTGTCTGTTTTGACATAACTGACCTCACTTTCAGCCGCTTTATGTGTGGTGTTGTGTTTTCCCTTCCATTTTCTTGCCTCGTTATGTACGGATTGTTATTGCCGGGCCCATACCTGTCTCTCTGAAACAGTTTCCCTAATTTCACACTGAGAAAAGCGCTTTGAATAGGGAATACTTTAAATTTCATTTGAGTTCTTTCCAAAGATTGCCACTCTATACTCAAAAGATCTTAATACCTTATGTTAAATATATTTTTAGCCATGTTCAAACACAAAGTACCTGTATTTCCAGGTTTTGTTTAATCTAAAAGGACTTTCTTCCCGTGAAACATGCCAGAAACGCCCTGTTCCTTTGTCGATTTTATATGCTCGCCTCCATTCCGCCGCTGGCTGCTCTAAAAATAAAGCCCTGTGCACATATATCTTTCAACCCTATTTAAGTCGAATTGATTTACTCTCTCGGCTGGTGTAAACAAAGATATAAAATTGCAGTCATCTTCGATGAATCGAATTCCGGTAGAATTATCTGAAAAATGCAATACTCTTCCAGGGGAAGCCCTTTCTTTTATATTTACTCACCTCAACTCCCTATTGGTTTCAGGTTTTTGTGTTTGACTTGAAAATATTTTCGTTATTTGCCATGTCCAGCACACGCCCCAAGCGAAACTACAGTCTGGTCGAAGCTTTTTGTTTGATTGTTTGTTTGTTTGTTCTATTGGCAATTGAGGAATCCATTGCAAGGGGGAAAAAATCAATTTTATTTGCCAGTACACGAATATTTATACAATTTACAAAGCCAGTGCCTTGCATACAATATATGCTATGTGCTATGGGAATAAAAAAAGGAAAAGAAAACCCTGTGTAGTACTCCAAAGTAAACATATTTTGCACACAGCCAATTAACGACCGTCTGTCTGAGTAGAGGGCAAATGTTTCTCTCATTATAATTAGATGATTGCCCTCACTTCTCTGGCTGTCTGTCTGACTGGGCAGACGGCGACTTCTGTGCCGAAACGCTTACTGGGCCGAGCCCCAGATTTGCCTTTGTTTTGCAAAATGTTTGCATTTTTCTTTCCTTCGCACGCCTCGCTAACGAGAGGAGCAATCAGCTGTGTAGCTGTCAGAAATGAGGAAAAAACGCCGCGAAATGAAACGATAAAAAGTCAATTAGATACCCACTAACGCTGGAATGAATACCCTGCATTTGATTAGTTGGAACTAAATGCTAACCGTGTGACTGATCGCATTAATATGTTGCCATGTTTCCACGCAGCCAAAGTATTCTGGTTGCCAAATATCTCATTAGATTTTCACACATATCTTTTACCTATTGTTCTTAAAGATATCTGTTCCAAGCAAGTATTGATTTATTTTTAAAAGAATGCTAATGAGTGAGTGTATATGTTTCGGTATATAACTCTTTTAATTTATGTCTTATGTGTTCAATTATATATTGACTTCATACACATTATTCACTTCCCTATCATATTCATAGTAAGTGATGTCATTTGCCAAATTTCCAGCTGTCTGTTGCATTAATCCGCGACGTCAAGGCACGTTGAATGAACCATTTATTGCACACAATAAACTGCCAATTTTAATCAGCTTAAAAATGAGTCGATGTCCGTGGTTCGGAAGAGTATGAATCCATTAGGTAAAACTACATTCATTTATTTGGCTGCTGTCTAGCAGTCTTTAGAAATATTTTCCCAATTTTATGTCAAACATTTTTGTTTTCACATTCTCTCTGAGATTTTCTTTTCTCTCTGACTTTCCTATACTTTTTGCGGCAATTAATGACGTTTTTCACCGCACTAATATATTTTTAGATTTGTGGGAAATTCGTTGCCAGTGAGAAATCTTTGTGCTGATATTTTTACAGCCTTGTGGAGTGGCGGGGGGCATAAAATAAATTTCCGTTTTTGCCATATTCCATTTGCAGTGCAAAAGGAAATTTATTTGGAAAATATTCTTGATTCAATTTTGCGTGTATTTATAGCAGCTTGAAATGGGAGGGGGGATTCTTTCGCTGGATGAAATCATGAAAATTTGACCTTGAATCCCGATGAGCACTCTCTGTTTCAAACCCCCCTTGTGTTCAGAGCAAACAGAAGTTCTCTGTTATGGTCAAAGTGGCGTCATGGACAAAATCAATAAACAGCACTCAAGGCAGGCGACAGCTGCAGCGAATTAAACAAAGTCGCATTGCACAATTAATAATTAACACTTGTATGTGCGAACGTCGCCGCAAGTGCACAAAAGAACACAAATAAGTAAAGCATTTGGAAGAAGAATTCCTCAGGCACTCGCTGTCGTTTTTTTTTTTAGGTGGCAAGACTTTTTATCTTATCTCTTTCACCCTGAGATACATTTTCCCGTCTTTTGTTTTCACAGTGTGTGTCTCGGTGTTTATGCGACATTTTTTTTGTTGCTGATTTTGATTAGGTGGCAGCCACGCCCACACACACTCTCCGCTACCTGCTTATCACTGCTCAAATCGCTTAATTAAAAAAGCACAAAAAGAAAAAAGCGGAATAAATAAAAACCTGAGAGAGGTGTGAGCAAAAAGGCAGGGTAGCGCTTTTCAATAGAAATTTTCCATGTTCTGGCATTGAATTTGCACTGGCATATATATTCCACAAAGTAGCACATACGTAAATCTAAATAATTTGTATAGTTCCTATAAAATACAGTAGCGGTCAACATGGGAGAACTAAAGATAAGGACATACACGAATTAAGAACCCATACTTGGAAGCCTACAATCTTATCTTAGCCTTAGTATCTGCTTATCTTTAAAGTTACTTGCGGAGCATATACAAAATTTTAAACATTATTTTAAATACAATAACTAATTTACACTGTCTTAAGTGAAACAAATTCTATTTTCCCGACCGATACTGTTGTTAGAAAAATACCTCCGTTGGTGGTGACGCGATAGGCACCGGGGTATATTTCATTGAACTAAACGGCGTCTGGCTCTGGCGCATGTTTCACAACAAAATTTGCATTCTTTCAGCCTTATGTTTCATCTTCTGTTTTTTTCTCCTGTTTTTTTTTAATTAGTCAAAGGCTGTCGCATTCGCAGTGTGTCTTGGTCTTAATTATTTAATTAAATTGAGGAAACTGTTGTGACTGCTGTTGTCTCTGCTCGGCCTCTCTTTCTCTCTCTCTCTGTGTTTGCGCTTAGCTGGGTCTGTTTTCGTGTTTTACGATTTCGTCATACGGTTTTGTTGCTCTTGACTGCTTTGGTGGGGCCCCCACTTAATAACAATATAACGTAGAGCCCAACCTGCAACCAAAACAGAAATCCCCTCCCCAAATACACTCATAACACTTGTCGTCGCTGATGCAATTAGTTGTGGCTTTCAGTGTACACATTTTCAACTAATTTCGTGGCACTTTCTCTCTTGCCGCGTTGCTCACTCTCAACAGCAATGGGTTAAATTATGACTTACATAAAAAAAACAGAAGCACATGGCATGCAGTGCTAGAAGTTATGACAGATGTGGTAATCAAATTAAAAGAAAGCGCCCACAGATAAGAAATCTACGTAATTAAAAATTCCACACTCAAGTCTTTTCACAATGATGGGAGGAGATAATTTGTTGATAATTTGTTAATATGATGCATGGACTGGTTCTGGGCGATAACTAACCAATATTAATTAACAAAATGCCTAAGGAATAATGGTTTAAAGTTCTACGAACTGATAAATAAAGTTCCAAGACCTGTTGGTCTTAGAAATGTTAACTTATAAGATCAGTGTTTCTCCTAAGACCGACTCGCCAGTCTACAAGTTTCGCTGCCCGAACTCTGCACACACCATGAGCTCTTTTAATATATTATGAATTATAATTTTCCGGCACTATCTTTATTACAAGTACATCAATTAAATCCTTCAAAAATGAAAGTCCTTACTAACAAACCTTACATTTTAATGTTATTCAAACTTGGCATGAGAAATTGGCTAGTTAGTCCTTGAATTTGTACGAGGCTTTCCTTTATTCATGGTCGCTGATATTTCGTGGAAATTGCTGAATTAAAGCCAAACCTTTCATAAGCCCACTTCAAGGTAGTTCAAGAAAACTTGAATGAAAAGCTCTGGTTCCTGTGAACTCTACTATTAATTACCTTCCGGGAAACTAGTCCCTTTGACAAATTCATTTGCCATTGAAATTAATTTCCTAGAACCTCTCGTCGAGCACCTTTCACTCTAGAAAATGAACCGGAATCGGACAGTATCTGCTGCAGATGCATCCCAATTCGTAGGAAATGCAAGTCCCTTTTAAAGGCATTGCACAGACACGTGCGGCACACCCACGCCTTCGGATTAATAATTTTTTTAAATGCGCAAAAGGAAAAATGTGTTACTTTTCCAACACATCGTCGGCATGAGCTGCTGACGTAGTACTCTCTGCAGTGGATAACCAAAAATAGAAGTATAAAGTCGAGTCTATTTTTGTGACCCATAAATGCTGGTTTCTTTGCCCCCCACCTTGTGCTTTTCCCGTGGCTTTTCCTTTCTCGTTGTGTCAATGTCGCATTGCGTGAGCCGGTTTCATTTGAACTTTGGTGAGGTGTTTTACTCTTGAAGGTGGAGGTGGGCGCCTCCTCACTTTATTGAAATAAGTTGGGAGGGAAACTTGAGGCCGGTTGGCCGGCAGCTAAGCGGGCTATCAATAAATTGAATCATGCTGCCAATTGAAATTAATAAATGCATTAGCCAGTAGTAAGCTCGAATGGGAATCGTTAACGTCAGGCTGTGGCCTTCAACGTGGCTTAATACTATATACACTCGGGCCTGGAATATGTGTGTGCGATAAGGAAAGCTCTGCCCGGTCTCATTCATGGCGATGCATCTGTCGGATGCATTTGCTCCGAGCTGAGCTTTATTAGCTGACATTTGCACAACGAAACCCTTTTTAGGCAAAGCTTCTCCTCCTAGTGCTATCTCTTGCACGCACTCGTCCACCCTCGCTCTATCTGTTTCTCTCTCTCTCTCTATCAATCTGTATCTAATTCGGTTTTTTCTGGATTGGCAAACATCAATCGATAGTTTGGCTTGCCATTGTTTGCAACTCAGCAGCAGCAGCAGCCAGGCATCTGCAAGTTTTTCAATCGAGTTGCGCCAACTTTGTCTTCTGCCTGCGAGGCAGTTTTCTAATTTAATTTATTACTCTCTCTCTCTCCCTCGGCCATCATTCATCATTCGCTTGTTAAGTGCCTTGAATGTTTAATAACGCTTTACATGTTGCCCAGAGATTTACGCAGTTACTATTTTCCCAAAGTGACCCAATTCCCTTGGAAATTTCTTCTAATTTCGTTAGCTCTGACCAAAAACTCACGGACTGCGTGTGTGTGTGTGTGTATATCCTGCGCAGTGCAAACCAAAACAAATAAAAAATGCAACCCAGAGAAATGTCGAGTGGGAGGAGGAGGCTGGTTCTTTCCCTAAAAGAACGAACACCAACAGCAGGCGAGGCAAGGCAAGAACAATCCCCAAACCCGCGACGTTGACCACCCACTCGTGACATTTACAATGTGTTCTCTTCCTTTTGGTGGTTTTGGCACTGAGGGAAAACTTCCTACCATATATGTTCCTTCATTTAATTATATTTCCGTCTGGAAATTACACCTAAAAGCATTAGTATGTTGCTGAAATTATTTATAAGAGAAAGATTGTTGTTACCATTTAGGGAGTAAATGTTTATTGATGTTTCCCTCGTTGTTTGTGTTTCTCAGCCTTAATATTTGTATACAATAGCTATTTTCTTTCCTTTTCTTAGCTCTGAGAAGCTGGGGTTCGAAATTTTTTTTTTTCGAAATTTGAAAACTGCCCATTGCTGCCCTTCGTTTGCCCATGTTTGCCCACCTTTTATTTTTTTTTGCCCACGTCTAGTTTCCGAGATATGGAATTTCGAAAAATTTTCGAAAATTTTCGAAAATCAAAAAGTTGAATTTTTTGAAATTTTTTTTTTTAAATCGCAATAACTTCGTTTGCCCACGTTTGCCCACCTTTTAGAATTTTGAAAAAATCAATACTTTAGAAAATATGACACATTGAAAATTTGCTCCTCTTTAAAAACAAATAAATCGATTGCCCACTCTTTAAAAATAAAAATTTCTTGAAAATAACGACTGCCCATCTCTTAACACATACTAATGTTGATTGCCCACCTTTTATTTTTTTTTGCCCACGTCTAGTTTTCGAGATATGGAATTTC
>VNJM01001144.1:0-61663 GCA_008042475.1 Drosophila kanapiae
ATGCGTGTCGAGTTGCAAAATGACCAATCTGGAAACATATTCTCTAAACAACTCATTGACATTGGTAATGGCAAATTTCCTATAGACATGTTGACTGGCTGCATTAACTTTCCTCAAAGTTTTTGTCAGTTAACTCGATCAAAAGATGAACTTCTTCAGAAGGTGTTCCCAGGTGTTTCTCAAAATTACAGAAACCATGATTGGTTGAGCGAACGGCTATACTGGCTGCAAAAAACATAGATGTAAATGAATTAAATTTCAAAATTCAAGAACAAATTACAGGCGAATTGAGGATATATAAATCAGTTGATTCAGCTACTAATCAAGATGATGTAGTCAACTATCCACCGGAATTTTTAAACTCGCTGGATTTGCCAGGTTTGCCACCTCACAATCTTCAATTAAAGGTTGGATCGGTGGTTATAATGTTGCGAAATATCAACCAACCGCGTCTTTGCAACGGTACACGGTTAGCGATAAAAAAAATTACTAAACAATGTGATAGAAGCAACTGTACTCAAAGGAAAGTACAAAGGAGAAAATGTTCTCATACCGCGTATCCCAATGATTCCGACTGATGTGCCATTTGAGTTTAAACGACTACAGTTTCCAGTGCAGCTTGCTTATGCTATGACTATAAACAAGTCCCAGAGACAATCATTAAGTGCTTGTGGTATTAATCTAGAAAACCCATGTTTCTCACATGGTCAATTGTATGTTGCCTGTTCCCGTGTTGGAAAACCATCAGATTTGTTTATCTATGCGCCAGGTAATCAAACAAAAAACATCGTATACCACAAAGCACTACAATGATAATAATAATAATTATGATTCACATGATTAACAATAAAACAATTACTTACTTTTAAATCCATATATATATTTTATTTAATTATTTTTTATTCACAACGCCCTATCACCAGGGTGACGGTTCTGTTCAGGAGAATTTTTTTAAAACCTTTTTGACAGGACGAAGTCTGTCGGGTAAGCTAGTTTACATAATAAAAATGTATGTAATTTCATTATTTAACCTATTTAAAAATTACACATAAATTAATTTTTTACGATTTTAAAATCGGGCTATTATATATTTTAGTTTGGTTATGCCTTAGTTCGGAGTTATTATTCATAAATGTTTTTATACACTTCTGTTAGGGTTTTCAGTTTTTATTAAAATAGAATCGATCCAATTTCAAACTGCAATGGTATACAAACTTTTGTTTTCTGAAGTTAGATTCCCTTCGTGTCGTAGTTTTTTTACCCTGTACCCATATGGTTCAAGGGTGTTATAGAGAATGTATGTTACAGGCAGCAGGAAGCATTTCTAACCATATAAATATGTATCTTTCTGATCAGCACCACCAGGCGAGTTGATATAGTAATTTCCGCCTATCCGTTCGTGTGAAACTATATATCTCAGAGACTACAATATCTAGAGCTACCAAATTTAGTGACAACATTCCTATTTGTTGCACGCAGATAACATTTTTTTTTTAGATTTGGGCACGTCATGATTTTCGTGTAAAGTAATATTAAATTTAATTGGAAAATTTGAATGGTACGCTTGGGAGTTATTAAACAATAAACATTCAGTTTAAGCTGAACTTCTGCTAACTTCGCAGCAGATGGGCAGAATCAAGAGGAACCTTCGCCTTATGAGTAGTATGCGAAATATCCTTCAACGAGGTTTGACTGATCTTTACGTTTAATTACTTCCAAGAAGAAATTGCACGCAAGCCAACGAGACGAACTCCGTTTCCTGATTTGGGGGATACTTTGCAGCAGAGTCTGTGTCATAACAGTCAACTTCTGAATGCCATCAGCTCTTGCCGCTATGCAAAAAGTAATGCATACTTTTAGTTGCTGATTGTGGTCGCTTGCAAAAAGCGATCAAAATGCTCAACTTTTCGGGTAATCCACACATGCATAGAAAGGCGGGGAAGGGTCCACATGGCCCTTGATTTGGCCACTCTTTCTTTTGCCGTTTGTCTTCAGGTAGCACACACACAGCACCTTCCCACCACCACCTACGGCTCCAGAGCAAAATACAGAAACAGTCAGGTTGTTAAAACTTTTAAATTGAGGGCGGGGATCATTTGTGATTTCTGCCGTCTGGGCGCTTGAAATAAAAAGCTAGAAAATGGCAAAGTTACAGTCACTGCACAAGCGCTCTGTCACTGCTCATTTGTTGCTAATAATTATAAAAGTTTTCCCAGTCCCCCCAAGTGACATAAGTACCACAAAAAATATATAGAAAAACACTTGCCAGACTAACTGTCTGTCGCTCTGATGGAAAAACGGCACAAAAGTTTCGACTAAGAGCTTCACTAGTAATTGTTTAGCTCAGGAGATCTGTTCGGAAATGTTTGTAAAGTCCATTTTGGCGTTAGCATTTAGCTCGGATTTCGCTGGGAATAGTTTGCACAATAGTTGCTCTCGGCCTAAAAGCATGCCGTATTAAATTTTTATTTGCCTACTTCATAACAATAGTGAATTGGCATCGGATGAAATAGTAAGGGGTGAGTAGAAAGCCCCCTTCGCTAAGTCATTTAGTTTGGCGACTTGGAGCGCAGCCAGAATACTGGGATAGCAAACAAGTCGAACAAAGCGAGCGCCAAATTGCCTTAAAAGCCTTTTCAAGTCTAAAGTTTTGCCTGTTTGCGCATAATTATTTAGCCATGACATAAACAAAAAGAGCGCTCAAACCAATAAAGTATTTACTCTTATGATGGACGACGGGATGGTCTTAACAATTCTCCAAGAAGAGCATTGGGAGATTATTTCAACAACATAGTTGACCGCAGGATTTAGCATCCTTTTTGAAAATAATATATTTATTTTTAAAATTGTTTTAACATACAAAATTAAATATATGAAAGCTATTAAAAACATAATGCGTTTTCCATACATTTAATATATAGATCAGGTCATGAACATGAAAAATAAAATTAGAATATAAATTAAAATATAATTAAAATATACCAAAATATTATAATTTGTGCTAAAGGTTTGCTTCTGCGATAAGAGCTAGAGCATGCAGATCAATTTTGTTTTTAAATTTTACCGCCCCGGAAAATCATAAAAAACATTTAACTATACTACAATTGTGATTTAAAATAAGTAATATTAAATAAATGCATTTGTTTGGACGTACTGTGATAATTTGAGAAAAAGCGATTAATAAACATGGGAGTTATTAAACAATAAACATTCAGTAATAGCTGATCCTTCTTTGGGTGTTGCCCAACATGTTCTTATTTTATTCTGTTACTTTTTTACTTGTTTGCCTCTGCGTCGAGTTATATAAATGAAATAAAATACATTATTTAAATTTCACAAAAAATATTAATATAATTAATAGAATTCTTTCAAAGCTTTGATAATTCAATTGAATATGTAAAATTTGAAGATTTTGATACCGAGTATCTCAAAGTTCAATATATATGCGAATGTTGCTTATTTTATTTAATATAAAACCATGTACTATATTTTTGGAAACAACAGTTGCCTACCACATAAAATCGGAATAGTTCGAACGTAACATCTTTTAGTTGCTTTACTTCCTTTCTATATTTCTATATGACTAGATATACATTTGTTCAAACTCTTATACAATCGCTCGTATATGCCTCAAATTCCTAGGTTTAAAGTATATCCACGGTTGCTTATATTTTCTTCGTAGGGGGAGTTTTAAAAAACTGGCTCTGGGTGCTCATTTTGCTGGTTCTTCTCAGCCATTTACAAAATAGAATATTCAACTCACTGTTCCCGCATCTACTTTTTGCGAGTCGGCTTTAATTTCAATTGCCTGCTAGTAGTTAGTTAACCTTGCATTTCTTTGTCCTTGTCGGGCGCAAGCCGTTTACAAATTATTGTGCTATCAGTGGCACTTCAATGGGCTCCCAGCAGTTGCCACTTAAGGCAGCCGACAAGTGCAGCAGCTCACCACCTCGGCCACATCCCAGCCACTATTTCCCTGAGCACCCACTGGGCTCTGCGTTGCAGGTTCCGAGAGCAGGGACTGGCAATAAAATTCCTAAACCTTTTTTGACAAATGAAACGTGCAACAAACAAGAAGCTCAAGCAGCTGCAGGCGGCAGAGCAAGTACGGCGAGGACTGAAAACTCGGGTGCCAGGATGCAGGACCTAGGACCTAGGACCCAGGCCCGGAATCCCGGACTGAGCCGAGCTCCAGTGCCAACAAAGATTTATGCATTTTACAGGGCAGACTACGCTTTATGCGAAACTAAACGGCAAACAGTTTGAGTGAGGAAAGCTTTCACTCTCTCTACAGAGAAAGAAAAATATGCTACTTGCTGATGTGTAGGACGACAATGATATTTTAAGACTTTCTAATCCCAGGAATATTATTTAAAACATTATATTAGATAAGCTAGGTACCCTTATTCGCATTAGGGCTCTTACTACATATAAAGCCATAATGTATTTTTGATTTCCGTGTACTCTTAAGGAAAGCGGAAATGAAGCATCACATGCCCCGTGCTTTGCTCAAATCCTGGGTTTCGGGGGAGGAAGTCTATTGTGCCTTTTAATAGACTGAACTACACGGCATCCGACTTTGAGCGCTGGCATCCTGGCACTTTGTTTGCCGGCAAACATTTGTGCAGCTTATTAATATGCAGCCCTCCGCCTGCAACTGCCTCCTCCTCGGGATTAGCTGGAGGAGCAGGTGGGGAGGTGCCAGATTGCCACCTTCGATTCGCCGCCCCACTCGCAAATCGGCAAATTTTATCTCCTTGGCCAAGTGCAAAAGTTTCAGCTGTGCACGGTCCGTATCGAAAAGTCGTTAGTAAGCTGACCGCAGAAATATGTGGGGCGAAAGTGCAGCGGCTCAGTGGAAACTTGGAGCCAACCGGACACTGCAATGTCTTTCGTCTCAGTCTCAGTCGCAGTCGCAATCGGAGCAAAAAATTCCCAACTTCAACCTAAGACCTGCACTTAGCCCGCACAAAAGTTTGCTCGCCATCACAACTTTTTCGACAGAGCCGGAGATGAAACTGAAGCTAAAGCTGAAACTGAAGCTTCAGGCTGCTGTAAGTAGATTTGTGGACCCGGGCATATGTCTCATTCCGAGGGCAGTCAGGAGGAGGGGACCGGAAAGGGCGGGAAATGAGGAACGACTGCCGTAAGTAAGTGCATAATAGGGTTAATAATTATGCTAGTCTGGGAAGCAAGGGTCTGGAATGATTAAATTTATGAATGTGGAGTCCCAGGATGACGAGCGTCGGGTTATTTATGATTTGATTAAACGAAAGAGGCTCCGCGCGATATGGGATTTGTAAAGTTGCAAGGAGAGGATATTATAAAGGTATAAAGGCCTAATAGAGAATAATGAGTGCTTTTATACTTTTTATTTTGGTTAGAAATACAGAAAATTTATTGTTCTCGGTTATATAACATGCTTTTTTGTTAGACAAGAAATAATTTTTAAAAATATCTTATCGTATGATTCAATATCCGCCTTGGTTATATTTGATTAAAGTTAATAAGTTTTTTTCAATGTAAATATTGTCAAAACTATTGACCGTTTAAAGTGATCGATAGCCAATAAAATATAATTACAAATCAATTAAAAATCTCTGCCCGTTAAAAAAATATAATATAATATAATAAATATCGGAATTTGGAATATAAAAAACTATCGTATTCAATATAGATATTATCGAGAATAATCAAAGAAATATCCCAAAAATGTATTTTATATATATTTCTCTTTTACCGCCTCTATTTGAGACATCTTGAAATATTTTTATTTATAATTTTACCACAACTATAGGCTAAAATAATAATCTTGCAGTGTTCTTTGGCAAAATCTGCCAAAAGTGTCGATTTATTGCGCTTATAATCGCGATTATAATCGATACATAAACCGATATACTAACCAATTTTTGTATCGGTCTTCGCAGTAGTATCGATATATCGACGTTTTCTATCATCTTTATTCGAGGAAATGAAGTGTATTCTTCCACTAAATAAAAATGACGAAAAAGTCAAGACGACCTGAAAGTTCTTGTCGGCATATATTTAAATCGAAGACGAACACATCTGCTTGAGTCTGACCTGTTCTATACAGTTAGATAAAATAGTTTTATTATTTTAATTCAGCTGGCCAAATATTGGTTCTGATTAATACATATTTAATAAATGTATACTGATATTTTATATTACTTAATTACAAATTTTATTTTCTTTTAACTTATTTTCCAGGCACTTTTTTCTCGTCTTAAGCTCTCAATTGGCCCACATGGCGTATTCTTGCTTCTTGTTGAAGCCTTTCGCGCTGATAACCCATCACCATTTATCATCAAAGCTCAACACATGCAGTTATAGATTTGTCAGGCACCCACACACACACACGGAGAGCGCTTCTCTTTCCGCCGGAAAATCAAATTAAGCTAAAATTAAAAGCGGCAACAAACACACGAGCTGTATGCATTTGGGGAATACTCGACGGAGAATAGTACCATTCATGGGGACTCGTTTATTTTTTGGCAAACACACAACATATGCGTCCCGTTGACAAATAAAGTTTACAGATATGCACACACTAACACAGACAGGGGGAGGCAAAGCTGACACACACAGACACGGCGGAAAAGCGAGAGAGTGGAAAGCGAGAGGCGGCCAGGGGAGATGGCAACGCACACGAGTAAACAATGGCGAACAAGCGAATGAGCAGATGGTTAGGGCCGAAAGAAATGGTCGAGGTGGCACACAACTCCCCAATGAAATAGTTTATGGTAAACCGCAATGCGAAAAATGTCACCTCCTGGCAAAAATGAGTGAGACAACGGGGACGTGCGGGGTCTGGAGACGGAGATGGCGATGGCAATAGAAATGGAACTGAACTGGAGCTGGGACTCAGGGCTGGAAATGGAGATGGAGATGGAGTGGCGCATCCAACTGGCTAAACAAGTGCGGAAGTTGTTTGCGTTTGCCGCTGGCAAAGGCCGAGCGGAAGCGGCCTATTGGGCAATGGCGGCGACGGCAGTCTGCTGTCGCCACAGAGCGGAAATGAGCCAACTTGGCTGCCACATGGGGCGAAAATGACGCCGGCTGGCAATATCTGACACCAAACGCCGAACTTGGGCTCTGATCAGAACCTTAACGCACTTTGAGCCGATGGGCGACCAGTCAACGCAGTTTATGGACTCTTTTTGAATTCTCAGAATGTATATTCATAATTTATGTAGACTAAATCAAGCCAAATATGCCTAGAGTTGGCAGAAAACTTGTAAGGGCTACACAGACTTCGACATCTCCAAGTTAGCTTCTTTTGCAACATAAGCACTATAAGTGTGGTCTATTTATACATTTCCTTTTTATATAGTATGGAATTTCCCTTTTTAATCGATTAATGGACATCCTGCATTATAATAATTAATACAGTTTATCGGGAAAATATGTTAATTTGCTTTCAACATTCATTCAAACCCCGAAAAATGTTACCAAATGTTTAAAATTATCCGGATTGGCCCGAAATGCGTAAACGCGTTTATTTATCTTAACTACTATTAACCTAACTTGGTGGATGTGGCGTACTGGTGGGCCTGTGATAGTCCCACTCCCTGAGAAGTGTAGCACCATTACGAATTTTCCTTAGGGACTAGATTCAGGTTTTTATGGCCCTCGCAGAGGTGGTTCTGTGAAGCCCTCCTTTTGAGACTCGCATCGCTTGGCGTCCGCTTCCGTGGGAACCACATCCCTGGCCAATTCCAGTAGCTTATCCAGGGGACACTGGAACTCACAGCCGGGCACTGTAAGCTTCTGAGCAGGAGCTTTAGGATCGTTGCGGAAGTATATCTCCACCCAGAAATCACCGGTTTCCTTGTTCTTATGCAGCTCGAATAGAACCATAGAGGAGTAGCGGGGCAGTTGTCGCTCCCAGACCTTCAGGGCAGAGAGAACATTCACCACCGTCGAATCGTGGCCCGTGTAGATGAAGAGTTTGCGGCCATTCGGCTTCAGAGTTCCATTCTTCTTTTGCTGCATTTCATCGAACATCTTTTTGAGGAAGGGGCCGCCCTTGATCTTCTGCATCTCGGGTGTGTAGACATTGTAAACGTAACTCTGCTCGGCCAGGAACTGCATTTTCTCGGGGAAATACGAATGGGTCCATTCGGGCAACTCCAGACCCCATTCCTGCTCGGCCAGCAGAGTTAAATACAGAGACTGCACATCCTCGGGCTCCTTGAAGCTCAAGCCGGTGAGTTCCTCCAACTCCTTGAACATTTCCAGGTAGGGAGCGATCTCTGCTTTCACCTCGGGCAACTCGTAGACTTCGTTGAGGGCTTCAAAATATCGGGGGCATGGAGTACGCACGAGCAGCAACTGTAAATTATATAAAATGTTACTGTTAAATATTGCTGTAACTTATAATTAAGTAGAAATTAAGCAAATATTACAAATTACAACACAACAACACATTTTATTTAATTGATCTGTTACAGTGTTACCTGTTATCTCTTAAATATAGATCTGCTAGAACTTGCTGGGAAGCCGATAGTTTCGTTTAATCATTTCTGGCATCACGTATACGTACCGTGTCCTCATTGAGCTCCTGGGAGAAGACAGGTATGGGCTGCCAATTAAACCGACTATTCCACTCCATGTCCGTGCCCTTCGGCGGGAAGAAGGCGGCCAAAACAGTCTGCATGGTCATGTGAGTCCGCGGAACACCCGTCGCCTGAGCGTGGACCAACTATCGAGGCGAGTGCCACAAGCGGAAGAAAGCGGAAGAGAAAGCGGCGAAGCAGCGATGGAAAGGGAGAAGGAGAAAAGAAGGAATTGAGTGATGAGCCAAGCGCGCTTGAGCTTTGCAATTTGTAAACGTCCGCACTATCAGGCCACCGTCCCACGGACGTGTTGGTGAGGGTGTATGGGAAGGGAACACAGAGAGAAAACACTGCGATTCTAAGCATGGTATTAGAAAGATATTGTATAAAATACTTTTTAGTTAATACAAACAAAAAGTGCAGTCCAAAGGAATGCTTAGTCAACAGTGTACATCCATTTGACTTAATACTTAAAGTGTCGTAGTAAAATCTATAATGTTTGAAAGAACTAATTTCTAAACCTATGAAATAGGATCAGTTATGATGAAAAAATGAAAAGGAGTGAAAGACATATGGACAGCCAGACGGACAGGCATGCGGACATACAAACGGACAGATAGACATACAGGACATACAGGCGGACATGGTTAGATCGACTTGTCTGGTGATACTGATCATAACGTATGTGTTCGAAAAGGGTACAAAAATACTAAATTTGTATGAAAACCGAGTATACAAAATTAGAATAAGTAACAATGACTCGTTTTCTCTCTGTGTAGGGTGGCGAAGGGGTTGTTTCTTGTCGGTTCGTTAGTGACTGCTTACTCACATCGGGACTGTAGTTGGGCGCCAGAAATTTGCCATAACGCTTACGCAGCCAAGTACCAATGTTGAACAGCTCGCGTTTGCCATTCTGGAGCGTTGATTTATTGCATGGCATGAGCGGATGGCACGTGAGACAACACCAGAAGAGCGGAGAATTGGAGAGCCGGCGAGCGTCCGAGACAGAGATGGAGAGAAGTGTTATAAAATAATAAATGCCTTGCATTTTTGCAATTGCATAAACATATGCATGTGTATATGTTAATGCAGCCCTCCGCCAGCCGCCTTCCGCCCCTGCCGTTCCCTTGGCTCTACCAGCAAACATTTGCATTTCAATTTATTTAAATGCTTTGCTGGGGGAGATGGCACTGGGAATGGGTTCGGGCTTGGGCTTGGTTCTGGGTTTGGGGGATGACGAGGCAAAAGTTTGTGCTGCTGCCCAACTTCCAACTTTTTCTCCACTCACATTTGTTACTTGTCCCCAGCCAAATGGATAGTAGGTCTCATTTACATACGGATCCTTTGGATACGTATCCGCCGGCGTTCGTGGTCCATGTCGGAATACCTGAAGTTTAGCAATTACAATTTTTATTAGTCAAATGGATTCACCATACTGCAGTGCGAAAATAAATACAGACGTGTCTGACAATCGAAAGGCTGAAGCGCATTAATTAGCTGGCAGCCTTAACCCCTCTCTCAGCCAGTTGGCGAGTTTTATTTCTTTCCCACTTCTTTGTTTTATAATAACAAGCAATCTCTTCAGGTTTCCTTAACTGCTTAATTAAACGTATAATAAATCAATAGCTAAGGGCAATAATAATACCTGAATTTTATAGAATTAATTACCTAAAAATATTTTTTGCTTTCTGGCTAATTAATTGTTTTATTTTGATTAAACTTTTTTGTATTATTGTAAATAAATATTATTGATTCCTTTTAAGTGGGTTAAGACACTCTACACGCGACAGACTAATACTGAGCTGTGGCTCGTGCGACCCCAGATTTTCGCGGAAGTATTTCCCAGTGGCGATCGCTATTCCGCTTTAACTTTCGTGCTGATAAGACCGCGTCCCGCCTGAAGGTCAGCCCTGATCTCTGATCGAACTGCGCCTATCGCCTTTTCTATCACATTATTCTGTGACTGTGGTAAATGGGTTTCCAGTCCAAACGTCGTGTGTGAACTTAGCTCACACAAAAAGCCAAAGTGCGTCGCAGTTTTGTTTTATATTTTATTTTACGTTTGACTGCGGACTGGTTTTTTGTGCGAACTGTAATTTGGGAAGCCGGTTTTTCGTTTTGCTTTGGTTTTGTTTGGGTTTTCGGGTTTGTAATTAATTTTTTGTTGTGGGTCGTTCAAAGATTGAAGTTTATAATCGACTTAATTAAAGTAAGAGTTATTTCGGCAGTATTTTTAATATATGCGTATTTTTTGTGGCATCTATACAGGTTTGCTTAATTTATCACGACTAAATAAAGTATTTACGTAATTACACTGCTGGAATAAAAAAATGTTCATCACGCAAACTAATTTGATAAATTGTGGTTCTTTTTCCGTTAATTGGATTTCGCCCAGGTTTCCACTAACCGCTAACTGATTGCCGCAAGGTCAGCCCAAGCCTCATTAGACCAACTCACTTTTAACTTGAATTGCTGTACAAGAATTATAAGGCGTTTGAGAAATATTCTCAGCTGAACTTCTCGCCTGGCTGCACTCGATCGTATTTTTTATATCGTGAATTGCTAGTCGCTGTAATTAAACAATTCTACGTTATCTGAATTCAATGAGCGAGACAAATGGCTCAAACAGCTGATACAATAAAAGTGGTAGCAGCAAACATTCCACCAGCTCTCAGCCCTCATATCTCATTCGAACAAGTTCACTTTCCGTACTGATGACTGCGATTAAGTGTCCGAACTGAATCTTATCTGCTACCGGAGCTGACAGTCCGCTAAATTGTAGTACAATCATAATTATGACTCTACACACGACTACAAAAAAAGTGCCAGCCTTTGCACTTTCGCTTAAAATGTTTATAAACAAATGCTTTATCAACAGAATGCGTGTTTTTTAATGGCCCCGTCAATGTCAATGCCAGGGAATTTCTCAATGCGGTAAACAAAAATTTGGCTGCCACTGCAATAACGTTCGTTATCAACTGGATTTTTACTGTAAAGATTATTGCTGACGCCGGAATATCTGAGGCTGAAGCGGTGCTAATTGGTGCGACCTTTTTTTAGGATATGTAATATATGACTTAACAAAGATAAGCACATTGTGGCTGGGCTTCGTTACAATAAACTTGTTTTTTTTTCAGGTGATATAATTTATGGGAGGTTTGTTTTTCCCCTATCTATGATATGTCAACAAATGTTGATACAATTAAAGGTTTTTCATTATTGTACTGTTTATCTCGGAGATATTTTATAGAACAACCGAAATTCGGGAAATGCAATATATATCCAATAGAAAATCCTGTTTAATCAAACCTAAGTGAGTATATTAACAAATTTTAATTTACATTGTTTGAATCCATTTAAAGACGAAAATATTTAGTAGCTGCGAACTGAAGTTGTTTATGGTTTATTAAATTATTTTGTATATTTTGTGATCTTATTTTGTCAACGGAACTTCAATAATAATTTAGTTCATTTTTTACAAAGAGAATACTCCTCTTAAGCCAAACACTACAGGTTTATCACTTTCTATTATTTTTTTTATTCTTGAAAAATACATCTACCCTTAAATCACTGTTAAAAACCTTAAAGAGCCCTTAAGGACCAGAAAGCAAATCACTTGAAGTTCGGCTGCACAGCTGTTTTGTGTTCCGGACTTGGCGTTTATTTATAATTTTGTTGGGATTATCAGATTTGTAGATTCGATGAGTGACGGTGCTCACTGACGACTTACCACATGGAGCAGCTCGAGCGTGGATTTATCAGTGCCGGGATCGTAGAGCTTGGCCGACGACTCGACCGCCGAGTGAGCGACGCACCAGATGAGAACCGCCGATGCAATTAATCCGCCAGTCATCGCTAGACAATGCCTCCGAGTGAAATGCGATCGCGGCATTTTGGTGGCCGGGCTTTATACTCGTAGAATTTGTCAGGGGCTCCGATTCGGATTCTCCGACTGCGCGCTTTGGGTCAATTCCGCGCTCCGGTCTCGGATTCGTTTCTTGGGAGTCAACAGTTTCGGGGCAGATCGCAGACTAACTAGTTATGGCCGCCGTTCGCTTGGACTTTATTTATTTTTGTGTATTCTAATTAGCTCCGAACTAGCTAATTTACAAAGGCTGGCAACGGGTTTTGGATGAACGGGCGGATTCTTGGATTCACTTGATGTTTTTCCGAGTGTAGAGCTACTATCTTCTGTTTGCCCTCGATTTGCTAGGCAGCCCCTAAGCCGATAGCCACTAAGGTAATATTTAAATGTCGGCAATACTGCTGCGGGGTGAGTGTCGTTGCAAGAGTCGAAAAGTCGGAAGAGACATGAGCGTTTGACTCTTTTATCGTTCCATTATCGCCAAATGCTTTCGTCACCGTCGCTCTCTTTTATTACTATATATTATTCTATCGTTATTGTGGCCGGGGTCTATTGTACGAGCACTATAAAGTAACATGTGTGTTTGACCGAAGAATGAAGACCAGAAGCGAAGCCCCAGACACCGACAACAATGCCGTAGCGTTTGAGGCGTTTTAAAACGCGGCCGCGACTTTTAATTTATATGAACTCTCGGATTTGCTCCGCTTATTTATTTTACCCGTACTCTGGTGGCTGGCGCCGCCGCCCCCTCACCGAAATACCGACGAATTTGTCATCCCAATTGCGTGTGTAAGCACTCCGGTAATAAATCGCCTTCCCTGCCGATCGAGCATTATGTTAATTTCGGATTATCCATTCTCGTTGCTTAATTGCCGAACTTGAATATCGTTTTTTGGGGCTGGGCTGGCGGCTGGTCCGGAAGCTTTTGTGGAGTGGTGTCCATTTGGTCAAAATTACAGCCTGGCCTTTTCTTTTGTTTTGATTTGTTTGCTGTTTGGTGATTTACTTCCGATCCGAGTGAGTGAAGCCGCAAATGCCAACTGTTTGATTTTAAGTGAGACGGAGCACTTTTTATATGATGGATCTGGGTCCGTCCAAAGGGAGAATGTTGATTAAGATAATATACACTTTGTGATCAAAATAGTTATCAGGCGCACTTCAAAAAATAAACACATAGATGAAAAGCAATTATCTTTTAGATATCAATCCAATTTTTATTTTTGTATAAATAG
Organism: Drosophila kanapiae; assembly: GCA_008042475.1. Lineage (NCBI taxonomy): Eukaryota > Metazoa > Arthropoda > Insecta > Diptera > Drosophilidae > Drosophila > Drosophila kanapiae. Next base: position 13,674 of record VNJM01001144.1, read on the forward strand.
GTCATGATTACATATTATAACTTCTAAATATATATTTAATTTATATATTTTAATTTAGCATTATTTAAAGAATGGCTCTTTAAATAAATAATCATCATTTTCATAGGCACAACAACCCTCTTGAGCATTAACTTTGCCTAAAAGTATGCCAGAATAGTTTAGCAAGCAATAAACTTGAATTTCTCTGTTTCTATTTCTATTCTATGTTTGGTTATTCAAAATTTTTAAGAAAAATATATTTCTTGCAAATAATATTTATTCCCAGTGTTTAAAAGATCACAAATCCTCTCCTGAGAATATTACAAGTTTGTTTCATCATCACAATTAAAGTGCTACTTGCGTGCAAATCACTCAAACAGTGGAATTAAAGTTACATCTAGCTGCTATTTATATTTATATTTTATATAATCTTAATACTGCACAATGGATCGTTAATCATTGAATTCTGCTCACTAGTGATAGCTAATCTTAGCTCCCTCTAGACTGCCCTTAGCCTGGCACAGCTCTTCGTAGGGGGCATTGGGTAAGACATCCTTGATCAGCTCCTTTAACTTTTCAATGGGACACTGCTTGTCACATCCTGGAACTTGCAGCTGCTGCGGTTCCTCCTCTGGATCGTTTTGGAAATAGATCTCAAGGTAATACTCTCCAGTTTCGGCCTTCTGATGCAACTCGAAGGCGATCAGGGCAGAGAACCTGGGCATCTGAGCATTCCAAACATCCAAGGCTGAGAGAACATTTGTAATGGTCCAGTCGTGGCCACAGGATAGGAACATTTTGCGATTTTTAGGCTCCGACTTTCCAGAGATCTTGGCCTGAAGTTGTTTTAGAAGGAGCTCCAGGAAGAAACCTCCCTTTATCCTGCGCAACTCGGGCGTAAACGCATCGTACACGTACGACTTTGCCGCCAAGGGTAGCATCTTAGCGGGGAAATAGTCCTTCGTCCATGCGGGCAAGTCCAGTCCATAAGTCTGCTCCGACAGCAGGGAGATGAATATGTTGGTGACATCATGGGCATAGGTCACGTTGAGTCCGGTGAGATTGGTCAGTTCCTGCAGGAGCTGTGAGTTCTCAGCATGCAGCTGCTTCACCTCCGGCAGGTTCATCACTTCCGAGACTGCCTCATCGTAGCGGGGACAGGGTACCTTCATCCTTATGCGCTGCAATTAGCATTGGTGGATATCAGATGTATACCATTTAATGCAGATTAATATAAATATATTTTTAAAGAATCTATTAATAGTAACTATCAGTTTCGACTAATTTTGCTTAGAAGTGTTAAAAGTAACAAAGTTAGCAACAATCCAAAACTTGATGATTAAAAAAGGACCGAATTACTGAAAAGAAAACAAACTGAACTTCTGTACAGACTTTTGTCAAATTTTCCCCCTCAAAATATGTACAACTTCAAATTGTTTCTTTTTTATTAATCATCAATGTTATTCTTATTCTTTATATTTTTGCGGCATATCCGTAAATGACTGTCACTCGATTGTTTACTTTTCCTTTCTGAGCATTATAACGTGACGAGTACCAGTTATTTCAGATGGTTTTACTCTTTGTTGACACTGATACGTTTTACCAAATTTTGGATTCAATGAAAACATTCCCTCTTCGTAAAATGAAGCATTATTTATCTACTAATCTTTTGTAGAAATATTAAAACTTAATAACCGCAAGCGAATCTACGGAATAAATATTGTTAACTATTGTAAAAAGAAAGTAAGGAAAGCTAACTTCTGGAGGAGTCGAATTCTGTATACCCTTGCAGAATATAATATAAAAATAATATTATTTAGTCCGATATTTCCTATAAAATCGGAGTATTTCAGACCTATAACTCAGAGAATTAAAAGAATAGTTCGCGTAGAAACCTACAGACATACGGACATGACTATCTCTGCAGGGAATAATTAAAGCATTTCAGGAATCATATGACTTTCTTCCCCTAAATGAATATAATAATACTGTTCCTCGAAACTTACCACATCAGTTTCCTCGGGCTCCATCACTATGGGAATGGGCTGCCAGTTGAGCATCAGGTTCCACTCCATGGGCGTGTTCTCCGGCGGAAAGAGTCCGGCGAGCACCATTTGCATGGACATCATGGTGCGCGGCGACTCCGAAGATTGGGCACGGATCATCTGGAATGGCAGTGGACTGATTACTTTTAATGCCCCTGAGCTTGCTCCACTTATCGTACATCGGGCTGATAGAAGGGGGCCAGGAAATCTTTATAGCGCTGACGCAGTTGTTTGCCTATTTTATACAGCTCCACTTTAGCACCCTGCCGAATGAAAATTGCATTTTAATTTGGGTAATCTGGCTTATATTTGTCAAACACTCACGTTGGTGAGCGCCCCCCATCCATAGGGCTCATAGGTCTCGTTGATATACGGATCTTTCGGATAAGTGTTGACGGGAGTGCGGGGTCCATGTCGAAATAGCTGTCGGAAAATAAAATATTATAAATATTCCGAAAAGGTTTACACTTTCGACTTTCATGAGTGAATAACATTTATTATATAATTTCTAACCAAGTGCTTAAACTTAAATTATAATGACTTTCGTAAAGGAGCTTTCAATAAAAATATCTTCTTAAATCTTTATATATTTAACGGATTTGTTTAGTTTAATACATAATAAAATAAGTTGTTTTTTGTAATAATATTTTTCCAACCATATTTGGATAAGAAAAAAAACTTCAGGGAAGGCTTTGTTAAAGTTAATAATTACAACTTTGGCTTTAATTACGCACATGCCAACACTGATTTTAATGAGTAATTATTTATGCACTCACATCGATTCATTTGCGTACTTATTTAATTAAATTGAGTTATAATCATGCAAATTGAAATGGGGGAAACAAATTATACAGTGAGTTGCCCCATAAATTTGAAGTTTAAGTTCCACTAAACCGGTTTCAGGTCTTGGTACTTAATGCAATATTACGTATACGCCGCTCGAACTGCAAGCTCGTTTCGATTGGGGTGCCACCAGCTGTGCTTAAAGGAGAACACTGTTGGCTTCTCGTTAGGAAAATTGATGGAATTACGGCTAACTTAAGAGCATTTTTTGTTTGCCTTAGCAACAATTTGACACCACAAAATAATTAATCCGGGTTTTGTGTAATTATATGGTCTGTTGGCTGGCTTAGTTAGCAAATTTATAACGAGCACTTAACCACTTGTCTGTATTTATTTTAAATTTTCCACATATTTACCACATGGACCAGCTTTAGGGTTGAGTTGCTTTCACCGTTCTTGGCTGGGGGTGTGAGCTGTGAAGTCTTGTTGTCTTCCTCGATGGCCTGGCTAACGTCCTCGGGAACCTCTATCTCGATAACACCTCCCCGAACCATTAAACCACTGCTCAGAACGAGCAGCAAGCTAAGGAACTTTAGCATTTTCGCGAACTAAGTTGTGCGGATCGTTAGGAATTAAGTGGACCGGCTTCGCTGGGGCTTGTGCGTTGAGTGACTGCATCAATAGAACTGCGGACTGCTTTTAAGTCTCGATTATGTAGTCGCTCATGCATATACATATATATATATTTATATAGATAAGAGCAGCGAAGAGCGAGCGCTCAATCAGCGCAATCATCAACTACAATAGCAAACATTTCGCAAAAAATTCAATTTAATTAGTTTCACACGAAAATGTTTCCCCCCTCCCAAGAAATTAACTCGGCGATCCCTCGGCTGTCATATATTTTTGGGGATTTTTATTCTCTGTAGGAGCTTGATATATTTTTCGCAACTTCCCGTCCGCTGCTATGGTAATACTGAGTGCAAACAGTTCACTTTGGCAAATGCTTTCCGCTAACGGCCAATCTGATCGATTATACGCGGTGGCGGCTCCACGAAGTTAGCGTCATGGGGCCGGCACCTCTGCTCCGTCGACTCGTTGGGCAGAACGCCGGCACTCAGTTCGATCAGGCGACTCAGTGGACAACGGCGATCGCAGTCCCTCAGCTGAAGCTGCTCCACACACCCGTGCTCGTCATTCCGGAGGAAGATCTGCGATTCGGGATATAGTTATGAGTATCTCTGGAGTTATTTAACGAATGATTATGCAGCTACGAAGCTAAGCTTTTAAGTGAGACAACTTTAAAAGCATTCACTATTAATATATAACCTCTGAAGAGATTTTCCATTATTTTTACTTACCTCCACATAATATTCCCCCGTCTCCCTGTCCCTGTGAGTCTCAAAGATGGCCATCACAGCGAACCTAGGCATTTGGCGCTTCCAAACGCCCAGAGCGGACAATATGTTGCCCACTGTCCAGTCGTGACCCGTGTAGATATACATGCCCCGATCCTTGGGCTTCAGGGTGCCGGCTCTTTTGGCTACCATCTCCTTGTACATTTTCTTAAGAAAGGGACCACCCTTAATCTTCTGCATCTCGGGAGTGTAGGCATTGTAGACGTAACTCTGCTCGGCCAGGAACTGCATGCGATCGGGAAAGTAGTCCTTAGTCCAATCTGGCAGCTTATAGCCGAATTCCTGTTCAGCCAACAGGGTTATATAAAGAGAGTTAACGTCCTCGGCACTCTGAACCAATTTGCCAGTTAAATTAGTAAGCTCACGGAACATTTGCTCATAGGGTTTCGTTTCTGCGACCACTTCTGGTCTCTTAAAGACCTCCTCGAGGGCCTCGAAGTAACGAGGGCAAGGTGTACGAACCAGCAGAAGCTAAACAAATCACTTAATAATAAGTATAGTTAAAGAGTATTTATATATAGAACACACCGAATCTTCGTCCAAGGGCTCGGATACAATTGGAATGGGCTGCCAATTGAGGTGTTTGTTCCACTCCATCGGAGTTCCGCGAGGCTCAAACATGCTGGCCAGTGTTGTCTGCAAGGACATCATTGCTCGCGGAGAGGCAGTTGCTTGGGCATGCAGTCTCTGAATTCAAAGGATATTTTATAATCGGACATCTCGGGTTTTATAAAAACTTACATCAGGTTTGTAGTAGGGTCCCATGAAGTCCCCATAACGGCGATGCAGCCATCGACCAATTTCAAAGAGTTCCCGTTTTCCAGACTAGAAATAAAACAATAAACCTTAGGACATGGAAACTATTGTAGGCCATTAATATTTTAATGACTATTATCTTGGTTAATTCAATTTAATCCGAAAGAATCCTCGTAGAAAAAAACGATGGTATATAGTGTAATATTATGAGTGAGCTGGAGTTTAGTTTTAAAAGGAAAGCTAAGCACACCAAAAAATTATTTCTTAAAATATCTCCTGACAATCACAAACTCAAAGACAAATAATTTTCTTTGACACTCACATTAGTCACATGTCCCCAGCCCGTTGGCTTGAAGCCATCCTTTAGGTAGGGATCCTTGGGATACGTGTCGACGGGGGTGCGAATGCCATGTCTGAACACAATGTGCACCAATTCCAGCGTGGAGTGCGTGGTATTGGGCCTGGTCTTGTAGCACTTCGATCTGGCCGCATCGTTCCAGGGCAGCTCCTTCGAGGATGCACTGCTGTTAAGGACACCGATCACAATCACAACACCCACAAGGGCAGCTCCCAGGCCAAGCATCGTGAGTATTTGCTTACGCGTCCAGCGTCCGAATATCATTTTGGCGCTGGATTACCTTTTATACACCTGTCGCGAAACAAAGCCGGAAGAACACACCGAACCAACATACAGAGTTCCCGAAAACGGGATTTTTGCTTTATTTTGTCCGCTTAAATTTTGTCGCTTTATTTGTTTTGTTTAATTGCACATCGAGGCGTTACGACGATTTGCACGGAATCAGACTTCTGATTTTCGGGGCAGCTGCAAGGCGCGTGCAGCTCACAGCGCGTCTGGAGCTAAAATAAAGCGTTGACAGCTTGATACGGAGAACTTAAAAGAGAGATAAATCAACGCTCGTCTATTCGGCTATTGTTGCGTCAGGTGTCGCTGTCGATTTCGTTGTTGTTGTTACTGATTTCGCTGACCACTTTCCACCGAACTCGGCTGCGAGCTGGGTTTCCAAGCCAGGCTTGGCAAGCTGAAACAAAGCGAGAAAAACCCACTAATTGGGCGTTTCTCATTGAACCAGGCAATTACGTATACGCGATGTACGAGTATTTGCGGAACGCCGCTTTTTGGTAGCAAACAGCAGTGCCACCAACCCCTTTTCGGGTCTATTTTTAGCCTTGAAACGCCCTATGGCTGTCCCGGTATGACTTTTCTTTGGCTGTTTGCTCAGTTATTATCTGATACAGTTCCTGGCCATTATTAAAAGTATTTTGGTTTCTGCTCGTTTCCTTTACTGCCTAGATAATAATTTAGATACACATCGGCTTGGGTGAATAACATTAATATTTATTAAAATTAATCTTACTAACTAATCATTCTTTAACATTTATACATACAATTTGTTTCAATCATTAAAAATATATTGACTTCAAGATTTATCTGCTCTTCTTTTCAATGAAAGAGTTGTTTTATTCTTATCTTTTATTATTTATTAATAACTTGAGGTACATGTTGATTGCTTAAATAAAACATAACAATTGTAAAGGCATTTCAAAAATACTGTCACTTTAAATGTTAAAACATTCCATGAAACATGTAATCTTTCCCCAATCTTAGTGAAATGATTTTCCTTTCAAACGAATAATATTGGAACATATGCTCAAAGAAAAGGTGATAGTTTAATAATAAAAAGATAATCGCGGTAATTGCAAACATGTAACTTATGCACACAACTTAAAATTTATTTTGTCAGCATCCTCTTCGTCCAAAATGTGACAAAAATCCACTTGTATGCCCCGAAATGCTCTGAAAATGGCAACACATTGTAGAAACTTTATATATTTGTGCACTAATTATTGCCTTGTTTTATTTTATTGACACTGCGTCTGCTGGGAGATAATAATTTTAAGTTGCTTATTCGCGAGTTGGTCTTGTTTAAACAAGTGGCCTGGGTTGAGTTATATAATTTCTGCGACTGTCAGAACTGGACAAATAAAGAGCCAGCATAGGTCTGGGCTTCTCCCAGAATAACTCTATCCTTCGCTTTGTTTGTTCCATGTTCGTTTGGAGTCACATTCGCTTTTATTTTGTTTGCCCGAGAGCTAATTAACTGGACCAGACCGCCGACTCAGTCCGTTGTCAAACACCGTGTTTGTAGATCGCGGCGATGCAGTGCGGCTAATTGTTGTCTAAAACGTATTTAATCGCTAATTAATGACAGCGTCGGCGACTAACCGTTAACTGTGTCTTTGCCAGCTTCCGAACAGTGCAATTACCAGCCGAAAATACAAATAAAAATAAAAACAAACAAAATGTTAGCTGCGTGCTTCATACTCTAGAATTTAGTGATTGCCTGTGACTCTTGTCTGTGTGTCTTGAACTTTCGTCTAGTTTCAGTTCAACTAAAATCAGAATCAATATAATTTATGAACACACACGGCGCGGAATAATGGCAACTGGGAACGAGAGCAACGCAATTGGCATTTGAATTGCATCAGCTAAAAAGGCGATTAACATTTTTACAGTCAAACAGGGAAAATAATAGCCTTGTCAGCGATCTGGGAAAGTTAAGTTCAAGAGAATTTGGTTCAATTCAACTGAAAGACAAATTTAGGAATTACCACTATTAGTTCAGTAATAATTCAAATAAAATAAATTGTTTTATTTGCGCTTAGTATTTCCTAGAAAGCGCAAGTTTCTTATCATCGAGTTGAGTAATTCGCTAGTATTTTGATTAATTCACACGTGTCTACGTCATATATGTACATATATGCATATAAATACCCCGAAAAGGCGATTTCCTCGTGTTATCTGTTGATATTTAATTTGAAAACACTACTTTGTTTTTAAATTACTTAGCGTTGTTCTTATCTATCCATTCTGTTGTTCGAGCGAGTGGCTCAATCTGAATATTCCCCCCAAAAAATGTTCATCTTGACCTTCAGAAGCAGGTTCTTCAACTTATTTAGTTTAATATTTTTTTTTTTTTTTTTTTTTGGACATAGTGTTTTTGCATAAAAATAGGAGTTCGATTATTATGCCAGATCTTACACAGATCGTTGGTCAAAATACAAGTGTATGAAATACATACAGCTGTTTAGATTTCGCCTCAAAAAGATCATCAGTATAATTTTTTGCATTTGATCTGATCCCTAATGTACGAATTAAGGAGTATATTTCGATTATCATTAAATTAAAACTACTATAGATTAACATATTTTTTTTCTAAATATTATAATTTTATTTTTCCTTCATTGGCAAGGGTATTAATAACTAAGACTAATCTTTTAGAACAACACTTAATATTCCAATCAATTTTTTATCTTAGTTTGTAACTATTAGTTAGTCTTATATATTCTTAACTAGTATATAAATATATAATAGTTATTTTGCTATTTATCATTATATTTTGGAATTTGTTATTATACTTTTGTTATTTAGAAGCTTGGTGTCTAAGTATTTCTCTCTAATATGACTTGCTAAAATATTGAAAATATTGTTCACTGATTGTTTAATTGATATTGAGCTTCCGAATAATAAATAAAGGACTGTTTTCCTATTGACCTGATGGCCGCTACTGATTATTCATTTATAATGGAATATTTTACTATATTTTCCGGGGGCCCCTTTCTTTTTAGCTTTTCAGCTCTCGCACACACGTGCTTCACATTTGGAATTTATATTCAGATTGCTGAATGGCTCTCCTTAGCCTATTTGCTAATGACTTTCACTGAAATTTATGGACACTGCGCCACTGCTGGGCAAAAACAAAAGTATGCGGATCCTACAAATATTTTCAAATAATATATTTGTGCTCAGCCTGGAGGGCTGGAGGCGGCGGCACGGACTCGCGCAGAAGACGCCGAGGTGGGGGCCGGGTGCTACATGTGCTAAGTTGGCCATAAAACGTGCATTAGACAAACAGCAAAAATGGGAAAACGTTTTCGGGCCAAAAGCGTCTTCAGGCGCACGGATCCATCCGAACACACACAGCTGGCATTAATATTTATCAGACCCGCAATTACGATTACCGACAGCACAGACAAACTATCGACGACCGGCGGCGGGGATAATGAAGCGGAGTGGTCAAAGGACCGAGGGGAAATCTAGGAAATTCCGCCAAATTGCCGGACAAAACGCTGCCGCGAAGCTGGCCAAAATTTATTGATTCCGACGCATTGAAAATAGTTCTCTGTGGGGCAATTCCAAAGATTTGTACGACAAATTTTTCCTCCGCTCCTCACGCGAATGTTTTTGTATGTTTCCTTTTTTTTACATTTTCGCTGAAATGGCTGAAAATTTCTAACTGACGGGCATAAAAATTCGACACATTCGGAAACTGGGCCCCGAAAAGGGGGCGTGGCAGGGTCTATTCAATGAGACAAAGAGCGCCGAACTCGGGAAGGCTGCGTCCGGGGATTACGTCTGGACCGCGTTTTTTGGCAGCTATTTTGAGAGGATGATGGGTCAACCGAGGGGCGAAAAGAACTGGGGAGGAGTGCGAAGTTCGGAAAAGGCGGGAAAATTGTCGGAAAATCAGGGAACGGGACGGGACCCTGTGTTGTCGCCTAAACGATAAAGCAATGACAAAAGTCAGCAGCGATTAAAGTTCAATTGGTGTGACCTGCCAATTGGCATAAAGGAAAAGATTTCCAATGGCAGCCAACTCGGAAAAATGTGGAGTTGAGGAAAAGCGTGTGGGAAAAAGGCAAGTCAACGGGTGTGAAAATGAAAACAGTTGCGAGGAAAACTTTTGCGAAAAATGTGTTGATTAAATAGTAAAAATAGAATTAGTAAAAGCATTAAGTGTACAATAAATAAACATAAGTTAGCATTTAGCATTTGATACTCAGAATAAATCAGTTTTTAATATTACTTTTGCAGTAAATGAAGATAAGTAAGCATTTAAATACAATATAAAAATAAAGTGGTTTGACTTTCTTTAATAACAATTTAATAGTAAGACTTAAAAAACATTATGGATTATGGATATATGCAAAATTAGTTGAATTAAAAACTAAATAATTTTGCAACATTAAAAAGGAAGAAATATTTAGCATGGCTTAGTTTTAACATAAAGAAACCTTAACTAAACAAAATCTAATCTATATAATTGAGACACCATCATTTAATACTCTTTATATAAGTACATTTTCAGACAAGACCCTCAACAATAAATTTCAATCTACTGTGACGATTACTATAAAAATTTATATGTTATGGGAGTAAGAAAATTGAAATAAATACCAAGGAAGTGCTGGACATTTTAATTTGTTCGCCATTGTATTGTTTTCTCATTTTATTTAATGTTAATTAGCTCTTTGCACTCCCTTTTACTTGCATTTATGCAAGTCGCATTTATCCTTGGGCTTGTTATGCATACACATGTGCGTACACTCGCAGGAGCGTTTAATGCCTGGCCTGATTATCGCATATTAATGAGTTTATTTAACTTTTTCGTTGCGATTGATGGCCTAGACGGACGGGGTAAGGGGGTTAGGGCCTGGTTAAATGCGCTCATCTCGTGTGTGGCGGCTGTTTGTGAAGCTTTTCACAGCAAATTACAACAAATTATACACATAATTACGCTTTAATGCCCGGCCTACCCACGCCCCCCAGCTTTCTGCTAACGAGGCCCCCCTGCCACGCCCAGTTGCCCTCGCCCCAGCCACGCCTCTTTCGGCACACCAACCCCCGGACCGCCGGTCGGCCTGTTCTTGTCGTGCAACGCATCAATGCAAAGTAAAATTGTGTGTAAAAAATGTGATAATTAACTTAAGTCCTTTGAGAATTTTGCGGGAGCTCCCGGGGAAAGGTTACGGCCTCATGCCCACATTCATATGTAAATGCATGTCTGTATTTTGTCCGTTTGTTTGTGTACATAAACTCATTGTCAGTTAATTATGTAAAATGTCATACATACTCGCGTCTGCGGTCCAAAAAGAAAAATGTCGGCATAAAAGGACTTTGCTTTCACTTCAAAAACACAACACACACGGACACCCACGATTACATTACACATCTATGTATATACACATGCGGATTTGCATACGTGTGCGGCGACAGGAAGCCTAATTGTGAGGTCGTTGTCAGAGCATCCTTGGGGTATAATGATTTGTCTGAGGCGGCGAAAAAATGTGCCTTGTATATTTTCTGTATTCTTAGTAATTGTATTTTAGATTAATATGAATTGTAGCGAGCTAATTTTGAAACTTACTGGAGTTTTTTTAAGTTCATTTAAATTCTCTGCAACTTTTACATTTAAAAAATATATATTACAGAGGTTCTTATTTCTAAAATAAACAAGCCTAATGATAACACAGGGATTTTTTTGTCAAAAGTTCAGCAGGTCTGTTCCCCACGAAATCACATCAGCACACTTTGTTACAAATCTAACTTCAACCTATGTCACCGAAAGCAGACTTGGAAATTTCTGGGGCACACTTCGCAAACAACTTGGCTTATGTGTAAGAAAGAGACTACAGCTTGAGTTCCAATAGTTTAAACTTAAATGTATAGGTTCTTATAGCAGAGACATAAGTCGCAGTATCTTCCGAAACAGTGAAGAGTGTATGCTGGGTGCATTATGCGAAATAATACAATTTGACTTTTGTGTTTGAAAATTCCTGTGGCTTCATAAATTTAAATTATGTTTACCCACAGCAACACACACTCGTCCACACTTCGTGAGGTGTTTCATAGAAATATTCCTGGCTTCCGAGGTCGGCTTTTCGTATGATTTTTGGCCTTCGAGCCTCGACAAACCCTTCGACTTTTCTTCATTTGCTTTGTTAATGAGCGGCTCATAATGCATACAATTAAAGACAGGAACAATGGTGGCAAGACAGAACCTGTCGGTGGCAATTAGACGTCCTCGTTAGGCAGAGGTTGACTTCCTGTTATCCTGTTGGGCTGCCTTGCATGACGGCAAACCTGATAATCCTTTATAAATAATACATTAAATGCTTGCTTGGCTGCGAGCCGAAGCAATTGTTTCTTGCTCCTGCCAAGATGCTGGTGCTTCCTCTAACCGATGCCCCGAAAACCTTAGACCCATTTAATTCAATTTGCATAAAAGTGCTCGGCATTTTATTAACCCACTAAACGTAATTTAGTGCCATGAGCACACGCTTCAACTGCTCCGCTGATGGAGTGCCGTCTCCTCCCAGATCTCCCTGCTGCCAGCTCCTTGGTCCTTGCCAATTTCTTGGCCCTTATGTCCCAGGAGAGTCCTGCCAGTCTTTCCCCACCAATTATCGAAAGTCCGCCCCTCAGAGCCGCAGCTTTTGTTGATTCTGCTCAACGACCTTGCGCCTAGTCAAGCGTTAAGTGGGGCATTTGTGGCGGCCTGCTGTTCTGGCCCCCGGCAGGGCATTATTTTTTAAGCCCATCGTTGCAGTTTTCTTACCAAAAAAATTACATGAAATTATACCTTTACCTATACTCCTGAAAGAGTGGAAATGGAATGGGTCAGCTCCGTGGGGCTGACTAGGCCGAAACACTTAATGGAGCTTAATATGGATGGATGGTAAGAGGCTCATCGCCCATTGGGCATTATCGCCATTAAAATTGTAAGGTTATTATCCTGCGAGGGAGTGAACACAAAATTGGTAGACGATGAGATTTGCTACTAATACCTTTTATTATAAATGCCAAAATATGTTTGGATTAAAGCTTCTTCTTCACAAACTTATTATTATTATTGAATTACTAAATTAATATATAAATCCATCAGATGCAAAATAGTTAAGTTTAGCTCTTTAAATCTCTACAAACGACTATTTGTTAAACCATTTAATAGATTCTGTTTGTGGGTTATATAAAGCTAATAGAAACTCTTAGTAAATACTTGGAAATCCAAATCCAGAGCCCTTCTTCTCACCAAACATTTTCCATTAGCAAACTTTCCCTTTGTCTTGGGCTAACATCTGTTTGAACCATAATTAAAGCGTTTTTAATGGCCATTAACGATGACCTTCAAGCCGAGTCTCTGCCGGACACAGTACATAAATGCGTATAATTTTGGGTTAATTACACAAAATAATCATTTTTTCTGGGTGCACTGGCAAGGGTGGAGATTTCTGTGGATGGAGCTGGGAATGGGGACGGAGATGGCAGCGTACCAGCAGGTCCACTTTGACCTGCTTTTGTTATCATAAAATGCCGCCACAGACGCCACCGCCTCATGTGTGCGTGTGTGTATATATATCTATGTGGAAAGTTTCGGCACATTAAATGAAATTTAATTCCTGCCGTCATAAGCAGCCAGGACAAGTCAGGACAGCAGCTGGACAGGCCAAAGTACCACGCACCAGGAGCAGGGGAGTCGCGAGGGAGTCGAGGTAACCGCCAAAAACTGTAGCCAATGTTTCTGGCGCTGCTTTGGCAAGGCCTTCTTGTGTCATGTCGGTCCATGAACAGAGAGAAAAAATATATTTTTAAGTAGCTTAACTTAGAAAAGGAAAGAAATGTCCAAGGCTTCCAATAATTATTAAGTTAATAAACAGGGTATATTGGCTTTATTATAGGTTTATTGATTCTTGACTTCACATAAATGTTAGTCTGTCTGTTGGCCAGCTAACTCACTGAATATCTCGAAAATTTAAACATATAAAGGGAAAACAATGAAGAAGAAGAATATTTATAATTTATGACACTTTTTAAAGTGTAGTTTATGCTTTCCAAATATCAAGTGTAGCAACAATCCGACAACCCATTACCTTAAAACAAAAAGCATTCTTCTTACGAAGAAAAATATTAAGCTATCTCATTGAAAAATGTATATTTTCTACAAATAAATATACACAATACAAATTATCTGATGTATATTATTGTCTCTCCGTCGCTGCTAAAAATTAATTGCCAACATTGATGAAATTATACTAAAGATATTTTAGATATTTTAAGTTTCAGTTTGCATCTACTATTATTTTATTTATATAAACACGAACTTTTCTTATTCATCAGAAATGACCCCCCTTAGCATTGAACAGTGTTACCAGTTGATAGCAGAATAATAAAGGCCAATCTATGAGTAATAATATATATAAAAAACTAATACTTTTAATAGAATATACTTATACTTTCTACAGTAAATCTTAGGCTAGAAATAAGATTAAGATTTATATTTTGGCGATTATCTTATTGAACGTTTGACTCTGCCTTAAGATACTTCCTTAAATCTACTACATTTTCTTCTCCGTGTACCCGCATCCTTCTATTCCATGTCCATGACCACGCCCTCCCCTTGGACCATGCCCCTAAGCCCCTGCGCCGCCCGGTGCTTTGTACGTGTCCTGGGCCTCTGTTTAAATGTTATTTAACGCTGGCCCAGAAGTGTCATGACTGCCTGCCACTGTTGTGTGTGATGCTGCATGTGTGTGTGCCAGTGTGTGTGGGCGAGGCAAAGTCATAAAATGCCGCACAGTTGTTGCAAAATTTGTGGCCATACTTCGTTGCAAAATCCCCCCACCGCCTTCCGCCTTCCTCAGGTTTAAAGCGGATAACCAGCAAAAAAGACCACAAATCCTCTCAAAAAAGTGTATAAAGAATTTCACGCTCATCTGACTAAATGGTTTTATAGGTTTTGATATTTGCTCATTTGTTGATCCGTTTCGTTCGTTGAATTTTATATTATTATTGTATTCGTTGGAGCTGTTGTTTTTGCAATTTATGAGGCGGTCAGTTTCGGTTTGCAGTCCCAAATTCCATGCTTCGTTATCCTTTGGCCTTTTTTGTTTTTGTTGTTTTCGTCGGAACCCAATCATGTAAAGCTTTTTTTGTGTCTGCGTTAGCAGAAATGCTGCTATTGGATTTGATATGTTAATCATATTTTATGTTTTATATTTTGCGCTTCAACTATTTGATTGCCGACCTCGGCTTTATTAAGATATTTGTCTGCTGCCCAAAAGGGCGTGAAATGCGGGGCAGTCTGGTGGTTAGTGGATGGTTTCAGGACTTGGGTGTCTATGCCTTTTAAAGTCCTTTGCGCCATAGGTCAAGGCAATCGTAAAAATCATTCAAATGCGGTCAGCAATTATCGTTTATGTGTGCATGAATAATAATTTTCTTAAGGGTGCGAATCAAGAAAAAAATAGCAGCCAAAAATATAAACAATTTCATAATAATTCCATTAACCTTTAACACGAATTAAAGTCTTTTTTTGGGTTTAATTACACGGTATAATATTTTATTACATGGGTATCGATTGAAACAAAGTCCGAGTACACTAGCCTGTTCATTTCATACTTATTTATTATATATATATAGATATATTATAATACACCCTTTAAGAACATAAGCTTCTATTGGCCTTCGGGACTGTCAGTTATTGTCGATCAATTTTTTAATATAGCTTCATCGTTTATGTATGTTAAAGAGTCTTAAATAATTAACAATTTGGGAAATTTTACCAATGAATTTAACAGGCACTAAATTATTGCCAAAATACTAAGAATTCATGCCATAAACTTCGAATATAAGTAAAAAAAAATATAATGTAAAAAGTTGCTCCTGAAAGATAAATTACATAGCCAATAAACAGCATAGACACTCAAATAATAATCCAATTATATTATTCATATGATAATCAACCACAAAATTTATGGAAACCTCTACGGGCATTTTTACGCCCTAATCCTTCGTTTTGATGGTCCTGCCCGTTCGTTCGTGGGACATCTTCAGTTGATATGACATTTAGGCCAGTTTATGGCTGACCTCGATGGCGTTTGTGAACCTCTCTTTTTGCTCCGCATCGTCCCAAGGGGCGTCAGTGCCATATTTCAGCTGCTGAACAATGGGTCTGACGACTACATTCGTGGGCCAAAATTTATAACTTGATCAACTTAAGAGATATCCCTTGACAGATTCTGGAGGAATATGTCTTGGAGGTAGTGGCTTCCAAGGGAAAGAACACAGAAATGCTTAAACCTTTGAGAAAATTAATTTTATGCTGTTTAGAATAAGCATAGATATTTTTTGATAAATCGTTTGCAATTTCGTATAGTAATATTGGAATATTATATGCTAGATGTAATATTAACGACAGAAAATTGATAAATAAGGGTGGCTGTCGGCCCCACTGTGGGCTGCTTGTTGCTCTCAACCAGTCAGTGGGTCCCTGGCCATAATCGTGCTCATCATCATCAACTTTCTTCATCTCCATCATCATATTCACAACTTAACGTCCACTTTTCCGTCAAACAGGCCGTAAAGTGGCATTTCCGTTGTCGCTTCCCGTCCCCGTTCATTCGTCGTCGGTCGGCTCTTTCGTTCGTATGCCAGTTGCGCCTTTTTGTATGCAGCATAAAATTAAATTATTTGTTGCATAAGCCACGTCCTGAGTTCCCCACCCACTCGGAGCGTTTTCCCCGCTTTCGAAAGCCAACGAGGCATGCTGCAAAGAGCTAAGCCATGAGAAAGTGCGCACTTGGAGCCAGGCCGCCATGCTGCACTTTTCAACTTGGCCCTGACCACGCCCACTTTGCGACAAGGCGCCAGTGGTGACGTAATTTCGAGGACCCGAAACTTGTACAAAGACTTCAAATACTACTTAAATTAAATATCATTAATATAATAATATAATAATAATAATATAATAATCATCTTTCCTTAAAGGAAAAGGTGTGTTTTTATCTCTCGTATTCATTTTGTATTTTACGGAAATCAGAAGATATTGCTCTTATCCCAAATTATCATCGAATTAAACGAATACTACTCAATGCTCATATGTGTATATTTTATTTCTAAAATAGATTTTAAATAAAAGAATACATCTCCATTGACAGCCAAGCCTTACTTATATTTTCCTGGAAATAAAAGGTATTCATTAAAAATGTCCTGCTATAAAATATGAAGTCTACGGCAACACTAAGTGAAGGAATTCAGGGGGAGTAGGAGCAGGTGGAGTCTGGGATCGCCGGGTCACATTATTATACTTTGAGCGGCGCCGAAATCAGGCAAAACTTCGCTTGGCACCCCCAGCTCTCGGGGCAGTCCTTGCACCGCTCCCATTCACCTCACTCCGCCGCATCCCTGACACACCCGCCTGTCATAACAACAGGGCCGAATGGTCGGTGGAGAGCTGAGGACTGAAGGCGGCAGAAGGAGGGCAACAGTTATCCCAGGCGCTGGCTGCTCTTTTTCGCTGCACTCCTCACTTGGCCCGTGAACGTCCCTTTGGGATTCATTTTCGTTTCATTCATTTATTCGTCGCTAGCTGCTTTTCATTCATTTTGAACTTTCGCCGATTTAATTCGGCTTTCGAGCTGCTTTTCCTGCCTTCCGTCTCCGTTTCAGTACTCCCCATTTTGTGTCTGGCGAACGCCTTTGGCCAAGCGACAACAAAGAGGTCGAAGGGGAAACAGTACTATATTACAGAAAGAATGCAATTGAGATATACCTGCTGAAGGCCCGAACAGCCGGCCAAATCTGCCTCTAACTCCAGGCATTTCTCAGCAAATCAAGGTACAGTCAAAGTTCTCTAAGACGACACGTTCTGCGTAGCGCTTTGAAATATTTACATTAAAATATATACATTGGAATATATATTTATTGTATAAACCATTATTTAAGGCAAATTTTATATAAACAGATATAAACAGATATTATTGGGCACAACTTTCATAGAATGCCGTACTTGGTTTTCTTTTGAATGCTCTATAATAGCAATTCTCTAAATACTAAGCTTTAATATAGTAATTACATTTCGCGGTCTATTTTTAAACATATTTAGGGATTATATTAAGGAATTTTTAATTATCACCGATTCAAGAAAATAGCTGGGTAAATGCTTGAGTTAACATCAAAATCTACAACTACTTAAGAATATTTACGAATGAAATAAAATATCTTTTATTTAGTAAATAAGCATACATAAACTTTCTTGTAAAAATATGGGTAAAGGTTAGCCGAAAGATTCAAAATCTTTAACTATATTTTATACCACTCCTTAGGCTAAAAATTCATAATTCTTGAACGAGGTCCCTAATAAATAGATGTAGTGAATACTTTTAAGAATACATGGTATAGATTTGAGTAAAGTCTGTAGAGAAGGTCGTCAAGTAAGTAATATATATGTTAAGATTTAAAGAAATATTATAATTAATGAAAATACCAATAAAATTATAATCTTATTTATAAACCATTTCTATATTTTATTCTTGAGTGTTTTCTTCATAGAATTTTTCAGAAAACAGGAGCAGAACAGAAACATAGTTAGTAATAACTGTTCTATAAATAGTTGCTTTAAATATAAAATATTTTCATTAAGAAGTTCGCTTTGTATTCGATGTACCGCGATGGCAACAATAAATTTCAGTCCCTGAACCCTTGGCATAAATTTCACGTCTGCGTTTCGGTCTTTCTGTGAGGTTTTTTATTTTTTTTTTTTTTAACCTTTTTTTGTTTCTTTTTTGTTGACCCCACCTGGCCGCCTGCCACGATTGCAATCTCCACTGCTCATTTGCATTTTTAATGAAACCATATAAAGGCGAATAATGTGGAGGTGGAGCTGGTGGTGGAGGTGGAGGAGCTGGTGGCCAAGACTGGCCGCCAGTGTGTGCAGAAGCAGCAAATTATGAGCCAAAGGCAAAGGTTTTCCGTACACTCGCTTGCGTTACTAGCTCGGCAAATAAATCCGGACATATCCCTTACAGATCCCAATCCCAACTGTCAACAGTTTGTCGCTTATCGCGGCGTGGAAATTTTCTCTCCGTAACCAATAAATGTTTCAACATCATTTACATTTCGGTGGCAGTCTTATCCTCGGAGCATTGCAAATGGATTTTTCCCAGGGTGGGGCCTCAATCATTTTGTCCCGGGGCTCCGAGGTCAGCAGCCAGTTCAGTTTTGGGCCAACAACTCCGTCGATTGCGGTCCGAGCAAACAACGCTCGCAGATTTATGTGACCGCAGAACTTTGCTTCACGGCATAAATTAATGTTTAATTGATGAATTTATTTGAAGGGGCCAAGATGCTTCGATCTCCATTGGACAGAATTCCATCTGTGTGGACAGATGACAAGGAAACCAGAACTGTCCACTTTAAGTCTTTATTTTCGTGGTTTCAAGTTGCTGCATTATTTAACAAATATTTTTAAACATAACTTAAGTTTACTCAAAGTTCTCTGGTTCTTTCCCTAACATTATTTATTGTATTTTGTATATATTTGTTGTTTTTTTTTAATTTTAGTTGTTCGTCAGAAATTTTTCTTTTGAACACACTGCTTTATAGCAAATCAAGCAGTTTATTGGCATACACTGCTTGAGCGTGTCACAACTGCTTTAGCAGTTCAGCAAGAGGTTTTACCTTAGTTGCGGAAATTAACCAAATGGCGCTCTTAGTTACAATGCTTATACATTGTTCCTACTGTAATACATCATGTATTCGACATGTTTTATATGTTCAAATATTGGGAGTACTAACTAGGTCATTAAAAAACGCAATAAATTTATTTGTAATATTATTATTTTCTTACATTGTACAGCATCTACAGAATGCTATAAAGGCAGTAAAGATTCTTCAGATATGTTTTTACATAGCTCAATATTTTTTCTTGTATGTATAATACATACATATGTAAAGTCACAAATATCCAGTGTCCAGTGTTGCAAAGCTTCGCAGAAATATTTTTAAATCTATAAATTTTTGTAAAGTTGAACAAAAAATCTGTTTAGAAAAACTTACAATTATTATTTACTTATTTCTACGCTAAGGTTATAGTTGAATTACGA
Source organism: Drosophila kanapiae (assembly GCA_008042475.1). Lineage (NCBI taxonomy): Eukaryota > Metazoa > Arthropoda > Insecta > Diptera > Drosophilidae > Drosophila > Drosophila kanapiae. The sequence goes on from VNJM01001144.1 coordinate 33,397, forward strand.
GATTCTTCAACGTTTTACAGTGGTGATCTAAATATATTGAATACACAACTGTAATAAACTGTTTAAACAACTGTTTAAAGATTGCAAATACAAAAGGTCAATATAATTATTATTAATTATACATAATATATTAATATCGGAAACTAGTTTCAAGTCCAAATAATTAAGAATGACACTAATTCGGAAAGCTTAACTTCTAAAAGTTTCCATTCTCTTAATTTCTTAAAAGCCTACATAACTTGGTAGTTCTTAGTTAATTAGTGTGCCATTAGTGTGTGGGCTGTTAGCCCATCCTCCTTCTCCTTCTAATTAACTTCCTTCTAGTTAACCGCATAAATTTCAACAGTATGCCAGTTATCTTCATAATACTTAACCGCTTGCTAGTTTAACCTCCTATTATTTCAACGCCAGCTGTTACTTTGTTGACTTTATTCAATTAATGTGGAAATATTGACTTTTACCATGATAAGTCCAAATGGACCTTAGTTTAAATGACACATAAAACATATATGGTGTAAAATTAATTTTTTATTATTAAAAAAAATTATTATTGTTCGTCCTTCACCTGGTTATTATTGCCCGGGTATTATGGCGGCCCAATTCCTAATTAAGATTCGTGTGTCGCACAATGCGAATGGTGTTTATGCAGACAACTTTTTGTCCGAATTCAGTTTCTATTCAATTTGAGTTTTAGGTATAAATGAATTCAGGTCTTCCATATCATAAATAAGGTATATTTTATTATGATATTAGATAATGTATACGATTAATTGAATATATGTCGCAGTAAATGTTAAGTTAATTTGTGTAAATTCACTGCAGTTTGTTTCAATTAATTTAAATTGTTGGTCGTCATTGCCGCATTTTTTAGGCATTACATGCCTTCCGATCAAATTAATAGTGAAATTTAGTTAGTCCCCGAATGCAAGAAATGTATCAATCACAAAAGTTATACTGAAAACAACACACCTTTAGATATTCTGTTTTAATGCACATTCTGCTCTTTGCTTCGCTTTATTTTCCTACAACTAAGGCTCGCCTTTTTGCTACTATTTACAAGTATTTCGTTAATTCGAATCGATAGGAACTGGATAGGCATTGAGGTCATCATTGATCTTCCATCTCCAATGGCCGCTATGCTCTGAGGTTGTACAGTCTGCTGAATGATCACATTTACCACCACTTGCTGCTTGCATCCTGCCACTTGCTACTGGTGTCCTGCTTCACATCCACGTAGCTGGTGGCGTGGCCATGTCCGTGCTCGTATCCATGTCCATGGCCGTGCTGCTTGTGCTCAAAGAGGTCCGCGTGCCCGACGTGCTTGACAGTGGCTTGGAATCCGTTGTGGGCGTCGGCGGTGTACTCAACGATCCTGGTGCGACCGTCGGCTTCCTTCATGGTGTAGCCACCCTTGACCTTGTCGCCATCCCTGGTCTCCCACTGCTGCTTGATGTCTCCGGTCTTGGTGTCCTTCACGCCGTAGTCGAATTCGTACTTGGGGTGGTGCTTGGGCTCCTCGTGGTGGCTCCACTGATGGTGGTCGTCGTGGGAAGAAGCTGGTGCCCACTGGTGCAGGGTGTGCTGGGTGTCGTGGCTTGGCGTCCACTGGTGGGCCTTGGGGGCCTCTACCCATTGGTGGTGCTCGTGGTGATGATCCTGCCACTTTTTGGGCGCCTCATGGTGCGTCTGTATGCTGTAACCGCTCCCGTGTCCATGTCCATGGTCATAGCCACCGTGCGGGATATAGCTGGCGGCGGCCACACCCAGAAGAGCGCAGCATAGGATGGTCAGTTGGTAAGCCATTTTCGTTGGTTTCGTTGGTTTCTGATCGACTTGCTTGGCCTAAATCGCAATGGGAACTGTGATAATCGCTAGACAATATCCAACGCTTTTATACTTCGGCCCATTCTACGGATCGATTAATTACACTTTACTCTCGAGGCTAAATAGGCTAGAAAAAAGTAAGAGCCCAAAAAAAAACAAAAACGGGCATGAAAAATGCTTCAAATTTTTGTGCAAATTTTCATTTTTCCTCATTCGTATTCATAATCTTGGCGGGGCGATTGGCAAATTAAATGTGGCTCGAAAAATCAAACTCGGAGAAAAACAACAACTTGAATAAACGGGGCGTGAACATCGCCCAACAGGCAAAACAAAACAAAGTAAAAACGCAACACTTGTTGTTGCCTTTGCCGCTTAGAAATCAATCAACAAGTGTGGCCCGCTTTCAAATTACTTAGCCATAGCCGCCTCGGCTCGCTGCGTTTCTTCGATTCGCCTCCTCTGATCCGCCGACTTCGCTCCGAATGACCTTGAGCCGGCTGACACAGGGGGAAAAGGCGCGGCGCGGCGCTGGGCGGAACGTCCAATCGGTCGGTGCTTCGACCCGGGGGTCTAGCCAACGCTTCCGAATTGCTGTTAACAAGCTCAGCTCAGTTTTCTAAATATTTGAAATTAACAAGGTGAGAGGTTTGTTTTGGAAAAATATAAAAATATTAACCAGGGTTTACTGCATATTCGGAAATTTAGATCTTCAAACTTTAATAAGCCCAAGATTTTATTCAACTGTATGACTTTGTTTAAAACTCAATATATGTATTAAATAATCCTTGATGAATAAAAATTAAAAATATAGCCCACTTCGGCAAGACGAAGTTGTAATCCTTAAATTTACATCCACATTTAATCGGTCAGTTTCTACGGCATCTATGTACTCGTTAATATATTGATCCATTTAATAATAATGTCCAAATACGTAAAATATATTCATATGCCAGCTAAAAGCTACTATAAGCTATCGGGCAACTGCACGATCAACGGGCTATTTAAACTTATCTCCGAATAAATATAAATATAAATATTAAAGGGTACAAAAAGTCTTCTGAATGTCTTAGCTCCTTGATGCTGTATTAGCTAAACATTTACTAAGTATTGGGTACTATTAAGGAATGCTTTAAGGTGGAGCTGAGTATGGATATTATTTTTATGAAAAGGTTTTAGCATCAAATAACGTAAAAATATACAACCATTCCTATGATACCTTTCTTTATTAAGAACTAAAGAGCCTTTTCTAGTTTTATTAAGGGAAGTTCTGAGTGCGGCAAGTGTTTTATTTAATTTATTTATTTATTCATTTTTGTAACGGCCTTCCAGTTCAACTGGTAAAGTACAACATTTCCTTGTTGCTTGGTTTTTGCCCTTTTAGGAAATCAAGTTCTTAGACATAGACCCGCCCTTCTCTCGATCTACAGTGCAGAGGTATCGACGCAATAATGAACTTGTATGCACCATTTCGTTTCTGCTATAATTAATTATTTTCAGCAGATTTTAATTGTAAATGAATTCGATTTTCTATGGCGCTCAATGGCCGAATACAATAATAATAATTATGAATTATTGAGGTAATTAACAAATCAGCTAGCACGAATAGTGAATGGTTTGGCCAAGAGAACTACGAAACGATGGTTGGTTGCCCCAGACTTTTGGACAGCTATAAAATAACTAAGTGAGCCCCCTAAGAACCAACAGACTTGCTCAGAGTTCCGATTGGAAAACACCTTTTGCAGTGGCCACAATGAAATCCTTTTGCGGAGGTCTGATATTCGTAGTGCTAGTGGGCGCCGGCATAGCGGCCCCTCACGGAGGACATGCCACAAGTTACAGTTCAGTGGTCAAGCACGAGGAGCCTGTCCATAAGAGCTATGGATATGGATACGACCACGATGTGATCAGTACCTATGGAGGAATCTACGGACATGGTTATCCCAGCCAGGCATATGCGGGATACGGCTATGGCTATGATAAGCACGAGCCCCACCACTATCCCAAGTACCACTTCGACTACGGCGTCAAGGACGCCCATACCGGCGACCAAAAGAGCCAGTGGGAGACCCGGGACGGCGACAAGGTCAAGGGAAGCTACTCCCTCAAAGAGTCCGATGGCACCACTCGGGTAGTGGAGTATACCGCCGACGACCACAACGGCTTCAATGCCGTGGTGAAGAAGCTGGGACACGCCCACCATCCCCAGGTCTATCAGAAGAGCTACGCCCACGGCGACGTCTACGGATCCAACTACGGCTATGGCCCCATCGACGTGGCACACTACGGAGGCTATGGACATGGCAACCATGGACATGCCAGCAGCTATGTGAGCGTGAAGCAACTGCACTGATTCAAGGACCTCTGATCGATTGACTTGACGAAAGCGACATGGAACGAATAGTTAAGGATGCAACATATTTACGTGACTAAAGCAAGCTTTTTACGAATATAGTATTTTACTTATCATAAATTGTATTTATATTAAAATACATAAGCATAACTTTATCCAATCTGAACCTAATGGTTACTTGGGAGGGAGTCACATTATGTCGAATTAATGGGAGTTCTACGTTACACACCAACTTTTTATACTACAAAAAATATGTTCATATTCTCTTCAAATTTATAATGTTATTAATTAAATAGATCGATCAACTCGATCGAGTTGGATATTACCATTTGTATATTATAAAACCGTACAATTTCTTAGAGTCTCATAAAAATTGGTCGACCGCAGCTATGGAATTTTTTTATGTAATAGTCTTGCCCGGCACTTACCGCAATAGAGGACACACAGCTCTCCTTGCTTTTTATACAGCTGACTTGGGTGGGATTCATCGATGGCGAAATTTTTCAATTCCAGAATTATAACTGAGTTGTTTTCTTAGTGTTTTGTCTTACAGTTTAAGAAAAGCGGGACCCCTCCGGGCTATTCTGTCTGTCAGATTATATCAATGGTTCGCACTATTGCAGACATTCGAAGTAGTGAGATAGAGGTAGAGAGAAAGAGATATATCTCTTGATAGAGATAGAGATAAATAGAGATTTGGCGAAATATAGAGAGATAGAGAAATATATAGAGAATATTGAGATATATAGAGATATAAAGAAAGATAAAAGGTTAGAGTGAGTGTACAGAGAGAGAGAGAGAGAGAGAGAGAGAGAGAGAGAGACAGAGCGCGAGAAATAAAGGATCTAATAGATAGAGATAGAAATAAATAAATAAGGATAGAGAGAGAGTGAAAGGGGGACAGAGATACAGGAAGACTCACAGATATAAAGATCTCCAAGGTACATAGAAAAAAACAGATAGTGGTAGAGAAAAGAAGGAAAGCTGGATTCTGAAAGCTGAAGACGAATCGGCCTATAGTTTCAGTGGCAGCGTTTTTTATAAAATTAAAAACAATATGAACCGTTCAAAGACCTCAATTTCTGCTAAACCCTCTCAATTAAAAACAATATTTTAAAGTCGTAAAATATAGCTCGTATGTGTCAAAGTATAAAATAATAGTCAATTAACAGTTTATAATAGTTTTATATTTGTATTCATAATATTTGTTAAACTACAGTGACACAATTTTGAGAAAGTATCGTATGTCTTATGACATCCCGTAATACATGCGAAACATTCAACAAAATGCGTCGATATTGAATTATGTTGAAAATACATACAATTTTGTAGTACATACAATTTTGTTCGCCGCTATGTCGTCTATATAATACGTCGTCCGATCTGGTCCGTTCGGATTTATATACTAATGGGAATATTACAACGACTAGCTTGGGTAGAGCCGGAAAGACGGGCAATCGAACGGACAGACGAACATGTCTTGATCGACATGACATCGGCTGTTGATGTTGGTAAGAAATATGTATACATTGTAGGGTTTGGACCTATAAAGTGACCCTATAAATGACTTTCTCACTGCTCATGCATGTTAATAACATTATATATATATGTATATACACATATGTTTTTAATGAGTATTATCAAAAACGTATACTCTGCGAAAATATAATATATGTATATCAAAAATCTACTATTGTGGAAAAAAAGTTTTATCAATATAAAGGGCTCAAACGAACCTGTTTAAAGGTTTTTAAGCAATACAAAGTATTTATATTAAATTATGGTTGTAGTGTTTTTTTAAAACAAGTTAAGTCTCTGGGAAAATTTCCCAAGCTCCATAATTTGTACCACAGATACATATGGTGGTCCACACCACTTGATTTTAATACGGATTACTAGGATTAGCTGGCAAAGTGGAGACACGACACATTCGCAGAGCAAATCGCCATTAATTTATGTAAAGTCGAAACGTTATGCTAGCAGATATAAATTTTATAATGCCATTAGACAGCTGCAACTGAGCGTCGCGTCGCGTAGCGTCGCCAACTACTTTTACTTGCCGCCCGGCGGCAGTGGCAACAGTGGCGGCGCCTGAAACCAAAAGTCGGTCCGTCCAAATCGGGCAGCTTGCGCTGCCTGGATATATACCAAGATACCAAGGCGGTATCAGTGGCCAGGCGGGAAGGCGTGCGGAGAGCTCTCCGAGCCGCGAGTAATTGTCAATTAGACCGCGCTTAGGAAGCGACAAAGCAGCCCAGCTGCGATCCGCACTCCGCAATCTTCGGTGTGCAATCTGCAATGCGGTGCTCATCGCAGTTGGTTGCGTCTGGCGGATGGTTAGCTGGCTGTGGGATGTTGGATGTGGCCGCTGGGGATTGGAAGTGGAAGTGGAACCGGTGAAGCCGGAAAATCTCGTCGCCGGGAAAACGAAACTTAACGAAACCGAAGCTGAGCTCTGCGTGCCGGTCTTCGTCTTCATCTATAAATACTTTGGCAATGCCTCGCCAACGCTTTAATTACGTTTTTGTCCTTGACATTGAGGCAACGGCAGCGGTTCGAGAAGGAGCGACTGCATCGCGTTTTTCCAACGTTTCGTCAACGTGATCAGTGATCAGTGACGTGTTTTCCGTAGCATAATTTAAATAAGTTGTGAGCACCATGCGGTTCTATGTAAGTGTTGAACTAAAATGACACAAAAGCAGGCATTTAGTTGGTATCGACCTGCACTTTTTGGCAATTCGAAATCATGAGCGAAAGTTAAGAAAACAAAACTTTCACTTTGAGTGAAAGTCGTGCAAATGTCCACAAATGCAAATCCACCATTTGAACATTGAGCAATAAAAATTGTATTCAAAGACAGAAAACGGTATTAAGTCTAATTTAGATCCAATATAAGGAACTTTTTGATAAATGTGTTTAGAGAATCTAACTGGAGAACTGTGTTTTTGAACAAATTCGACCAAGCTTTCATAAAAATAACAAAAAATATTTCCTTAATGTCTATAATTTTGCTATACCTTTGCCATGGAATACCTCAAATTGAATTTGAATTAAAAGAATTTGATAAATACTGAATCAAGTATTGTGATAACTATAATTTAGAGCAACTATATCCCAGGTTATATGGGAATATGTAGAAAAATAACGAAACTATGTCAATTATCACATTAATTATCCTATTAATTTGTTTATCCTATTTATGGCATTATTCGTTTTATTTATTTATTTATTTTTTTTATTTATTAAATTGATTTATACCAAAGTACATATATGAAAATGTGATGAAAAACGGCAAAAATATATATTTTTTCATTTAATTTCCTGATCGTTTCTAAACCAACTATATGATATTGTCCGATCTGTCCCGTTCTAAATTATGTATGTAGCTGCAATATAAAGAGGTTTAGTTCAAATAGCTTAACCACTAAGAGTCCAGTCTGCATAACTAGTAACGGAAAGACATGGCTAAATTAACTCGGCTGGTTATATTGATCAGGAGATCAAGTTGGAGATTTGTTCCAAATTATAATAAATTATAATAAATAATAATAATAATAAATATCACAGACGCTGAATAGCTGGAGTTCAATCATAAATTTAATACATTTATCTACCTTCCTTTGCTAACAGTGTCAATGCAAATAAATAATCACTTAACAATATATTATGAAGGCTGCTCTTTAATATTTCGCACAGCTGAGGATGATAAAAAAGAAGCTTGAATGGGACCTTTGTTCAGGAGAAGCCACTTAATTGAATCTTTGGGTCGACAATATTCTTGTGGACTCCACCTTAATTTTTAGGATCTGTTAAAGAAATTCAAATTGAATTTCGCCGATTGGCCGTTCTGGCAGCGCCCATCGTGGCCGGGCTAATTAATCTGATCACAGAGTCAGAGCCAAACTGAAACCTCCCCAAAGCAGAGACATATGCCAATCTAGGCTGGGCCGATCTCGTAACTACCAGCCGAAAATCGAAAATGTCCAAAAAATGTTTGGCAATTTGCAAAGAAACAAATGCCAGGCAATTGGGAAAATTGAATTGTACGCTGCCAGCGCGAGTTCGAGTGCGAGTGCGAGTACTCGCCATCCTGCCAGACCCGTTTCCGTCTCCAAGCCGAAATCGAAATCAAAATGGAAATCGGGGCAGGGTGGTGGCAAACTTGGGCTACTGGTCTTAAGCAAAGCCATCAATCTCCAAAAGTTTTCGCCGGACAGGCATTTGCTGTCATATGCTCGCTACAAATGTGCCCGGTGTCTGTCTGTCTGCCTAATTTTGGAGCGCCGCCGATTTTTGGCTTTTTTCTTTCGGATTTCGGATCTCGGACGGCAAGGTGTATTTGCCATTACCATTTGACAACTGTCACAACGCTGTATGACATGGTCTGGGATCGAGTTTCACGTCCCAGCCAATCCCCCGACACGCTTCTCCGTTCGGTGTCCAATTAATTTTTGTGTCTCCCGCCTTTTTACATTTTTTATTTCCTATTGGGCTCGCGTAATAATTTTGTTGCCAATTTATTAACCGCTCGGTATGCCGGCTTAACTCGTTTTATCGCTCCGTTTATTAAGCGCTCCGCTGATAAAAGCGCATTCATATTCCGCTTAAATGCCTTTTTGCAGATAACGAGCCGCCTGCCGCCGCAGCCGTCGCCGCCGCCCCTTCTCCTGGCTATCCTGCTCGCCCTCATCTGCCTGGGGACACGCCCCCCGTCCACCGAAGCTGTGAGGGGCGGGGCACCTGTCGTGGTCGCCGACGACGATGATGAAACCATGGAGTACGCCCCTCAATATGTAAGTGAGCGACAGCGACAAGAAAACATCGAGAAAGATATTACTTTGCGTACAAAATAATCATTTAATTTAAATCTTAACTTTGCAGAAGAATATTTTGTGATTATTTAGAAAAAACTAATATTTTAAACATGTGCATATAGTGTTTTAAACAATGCATTGCAATGATCAACTATTGATAACTCAATTTGTTGTCTTTACTTTAGTAAAATATTTTTCTGTAAAGAGAAAGTACTCAGGGTAAAGCACTGTAAAAGACTTGATATTTTAATGTGTAGAAGGAACCAAAATTTTGCGAAGCTGTAGGAGGAAATATTACTTTTTGAAAATTTTTAAAAACTGGATCTAAAATTCAATTCAGGCAAAGATAAGGACTTAAAATTTTTATTTAAAAAAAAATCCTGCATTCGTAATATTTTTAAAACCCTCAACCCTTTAATTCGCAACTGATACTAGAGTCTGCTGATGAATTATTTGGGATGAAAGGTATGAAAAATTATCCTTGAGAAGAGGCAATAGCCCGACCAATGATATTGTACTTGGGCTGCAATAGCCCTCACCTAGCAAATAATCGCTAGTTAAAAAATTATTTTCGTCTTGATTCAATTTTTAAATTTCTTCTTTCCATTTGTTTTGTGGCATAAAATAAGATACTAAATTATTGCATTTAATATGAACAAAATATTGAGTGCAGAATAATAATTTTATATTAAGATCAAAATTAGTTTACGCAACTTTCGTGAATATGACCAAAAATCTAAAATATTTAAAAATTTGTATATCAGTGTATATGAAGATTAAGAGACTTCATATGGAGAAAGTCTACATTGTAATTTTTCCTTTTTTTTTTTAATGAAAAATAATTAAGAAAGACTTATTTTTCATTTTATGTTTAGTTTACTTAGCGGTATTTTAGTGTAAGGAACTTTTTAAATTACAATAATGTAAGTCAGAAGATGTTGCCTATCGTGTAAATAGCTTTTGAACTTTATGGGGATATTCTAAGACAGGAAGAACATAAACATAATCCCGCCTTTAAAATAATTTTAGCTTACGACACATTTTGTTTTTACAAATATTTCGAATTGTGTTATTCCTGTTTTATTAGTTGTAAATCAAAATGAGTAAAACTAACTAAACTAACTAAAACTAAGCAAGCAGTAATTTCTTTAAAATATTCCACTATAGAAATTTTGGAGTCTCTTTTTTAAAGTTTTCTCAAAATTATACAATTTCTCGATTTCTTGAATATTTTTTTTATCAGATCTAAACTTTTGCGGTATTAGTAAATAAATTACATATTTTAGCGTAATCCCACACAGACAGCCGTCCACAAAAATTGATCGTTAGGCGACTATTTAATCAAATAAATCAAATGACGTCTCACAATTAATTACGTATTTGATCGATCTATCAAAAAGTGGAGCGGATCCAACCACCGATTAATACATCAAGGCAGCACAAGTCGAGGTCCCCGGGTAGACGCATAAATACCGCTGCTAATCTGGCGATTGTGGAAAACGCATTTTCCGCCATTGAAAGTGAATGTTGTCCATGCGAATGCAGAATGTTCAAATACTATATCTTTCGATGGCTATAGCCGCCTCCGCCGCCGCCCACATAAATCAACTTGTTGGCCTGACCTGACTTCCAATCCATTGTTTTTTTTTTCGAAGGGGCGGGGAGAGCTGTCAGGTAGCCGAAAATGCGAAAACGCTCAAGTAGGAAAATACAAAAATGCGAAAATGCGTTTTGCGTGCGTACACGATCGGGGGCGCCATAAAAGGCTTTATAGCGCAGCTTGCGGCTGCTGCACCTACGATCCGAGTCAAGAGGCAAGCGAAAGGTGGCCCGAAGGCAAGATTGAATTCTTTCCTTTTGTAACTGTTTTCGGCTTGGCGGCAAGGTGCGTTTTCGAAAAATGCTAAAATGTTTTCCATGCTGTCTGTCTGTCGGTCGCCGCGCCGGGTAGACGCCTTTGGAACTGTCGCGACTGTCACAAATTTTTTGATTCGATTCGATTCGGTGCTGTGTGTGTGTGTGTGCTCCCACGATCTGTCGGGCGATTTGTTGTCAAAATGTTGACAACGTCGCGTATGCGTAATTTGCATGTAATTGTGGAGCGGACTGGAGTGATTGCGCATACGCCCAGTTAGCCAAATCATAAATTGGTCACCCATAAATTTATGAGTTAAAGTTCACACGCACCCACAAAGCTGCCTGCGAAATTGGCCACCAGCCGCGATAGTGTCTCCCCAATGATCTCTTTGGGTGGCCAGTGGCCATTGGCCAGTTGCTTATGCAACTCTTATTAAAACCTCCATATATCCAGGCGCTCAAATTTATTTATAACCTACAGTGCAGCTTCTAACTTGAGTTAAAGCGTCCTAGCAACGAGACTGCCAAATTCAAAATTAAATAAAGTGAATACAACCAATTAAAGTAATTGTTTTCGTACTCAAATTGTACTTTAACTCTTAACTAATACAAATTCAAAATGTACAATGAAAGTTACCTAAAATACACAATGGAATAGTGATAGATGACTTAGCCTTTCTGGTATATTATAAAAGGTAATATTTTAACAGACAAAATTGTATAATTAATCCAAGCTAATGCATGGCAAAGTGTCCAATACTTGGGGGTTGGACTGTAGTGCATACGGAGGGACGTACGTCCGACGGCTGCCGCTCAGGTTACACTCGCTTGTAATCATTTGTTTCGTCCGGACAGCGACAGCGGTGCAGGGAGTTGCGGCCAAAATTGATAGGCAGCGAACAGAAAAGTAACCAATAGTTGCCAATAGTATCTGCGGCACGTCAGAAAACGAAAAAGCCAAGAAAAGAAAAATTAGAGCCGTTCGCGTTTGGGTGCGTGTGTGCGTGGCCATTTATGGACTTCTGCGCTTAATTGAAGCCAGCGCCAAAGTATGCGAAAAACTTTTGCAATTTGCCTTAGAAATACTGAAGGTGCCAAAAAAGAAGGGGAAACGCATAAGCACTCAAACTAACAGAGCCAACATGTCCAGCTGACACCGAATGCTCTACATTTTATATTAATTGAATTTATGTAAATTTTTGGTTTATTTAGTGCCTGCCTCTATGGGGTTAATTCGCGACGGTTTGGCTATAAATAACAATCTAGAATGTCATTTAAGTTTAAATTAAAGTCATTTGCATTTAACACTATCATTACCAAAGTTTGGAACCATTAAACGCTGCTATAAGAAAGACTTTACCTTATTTGAAGACACTCTTTCCCAGTCTAGCATTAAAATAATGGAAATAATTATGTAATTAAAAGTTAGTATACATTATAAGAAATATTCTATTTCTAAACTCTTTAAAATGGTATATTTTTTAAAATAATTTTTTCTTATTTTTGAAAACTGTTTATATTTTATAAAAACATTAAGCTTTAATATTCTAATAAATAGTGAGTTAGACTTTTAAATGTTATTAATTTAGTTATAGTTTATTTTTTTGCAATTATATAACTAGAACATATATATTATACCTATTTTCTAGCTTTCTACGGTTAAGTCATGCTCTTAATTATTAATTAAATTGCTTTGACTTCAATGTCGGCTGCAGATCAAAAGAAAACCCAATCCCATGTGGCCAAGATCCGAGAAACCCAGCCCAGCCTCCTCCAGTGGCTTTCAAACTATGCACAGCGCGCGTTTTCGCCTTGACACAAAAACGTTGCATTTGTTTCATTTTTTATTTGGCATTTTTTTTCGTTGGTCGTCAAGAAAACATATAAAATTCTACAGACGTTGACATAGCCATTGGGGTCTCGAAAAGTGTGTATACGATTTTTAGGTGCGGTTTGGGGCCACGTTATGCGCGTTTTGTGAATCGCCCTCAAGCACTACATCGTTTATATTTTCAGGAACATCCTGGATATGCCTTCAGTTACGGCGTTAAGGACCTGCATACAGGTGACGTGAAGTCCCAGTGGGAGTCCCGCGACGGCGACGGGGTCAAGGGTCACTACAGCATACTGGAGCCCGACGGCTCCATACGCACCGTCCATTACACGGCGGACGCCAAGAAGGGTTTCAACGCGATCGTCAAGACGGTGGGGGCGAACTCTCACCCGATTACGGAGACCCCGGAGGGGAGTAACCACGTGAACGACGATACCTCCCAGTCGAAGATCAACCACTACAGCAAGGACCAGGAGCATATCGTCCTGAGCTCGGACATAAAGCCACTCAAGAGGCCCATTGAGGACCTCACACACTCGCACCCCAAGATCCCCAGCCTTATTGAGATCAAGCCGCATGCGAGGATCAAGCAGGTGCCCATGGACATGGATCCTGGCATTAGGGACCGACTGCAACAGGCCAGGGAAACCTATTACAAGCAAATAGCGGCGGCTCACAAGCTGGAGGACTACTCCCAGAAGCTGCAACCCACCTACGCGGTGCAGGAGGGCGACTGGAAGGCGGTTATTGTGAACGAGCCCAGGGAATACCGGCCATACTACTCCACCGGATCCCCCATTCACTCGCAGCACGCGTACTACGACCACTACAAGCCCAAGGAGCTGCCTCACAACTACTTGCACAAGCCCTCGGTGCCGCAGCAGTCCCTGCACACCAGCTTCTCACCCTCGAAGCCCAGGGTCAGTATTCCCCCCGAGGGCCTCTCCAACCACATACACCAAAAGAAGGTGGTGCACACCACCCCGGGGCTGAAGCACTACAAGTACAAGGGCGTCTCAAAGACCTACTCCCGACCCGATTACTCGAGCTACTTCCACCGCAAGCCCAAGAAGCTCCGACCGCTGTACCCCACACAGAAGCCACGTGCCCAGAGACCCGGCAAGTCGGGTCCCGTCCTCTTCCCAAACATCCTAGCCGACGACTTTGAGGACGACGAGGAGGATGAGCAGGGAGCGGCGTCGGCCACCTTGGTCCAGAGCATGGTGCGCAAGGACAAGAAGCACATGGTGCCCATGTACGCGGGCGGACACAGCTTCCAGTCCGGCACCTTGGACGGGGTTTAGACACTGAGGGCTGTGTTTCCTCCTCTATTTATTTCGTTCGTTGTATGAGTAATTTATTTGCTTAGTTGTGTAGCATTTAGTAGTGGTTTGTTAAATAAATCAATATTCTTAACTTATTCTTCTTTTCTCTTATTAATTTATATTTATCAATCAAATCTGCACACCTTTTACAGATTATTTTAGCATTATTTCAAATTGACTCCGTATTAAAAGTTGATGCCCATTCAGGTAAGAATCTCAGGTTTTTTTTTTTTTTGTAGAATTTAGCTAATGAAACCAAACACTCCCTTACACAAGTGCTCAGTTTGATTTGTACTATTGCGGAATCAAATTTACAGCTGCACTTGCCTGAGATTTCCATCATAAATCATCGAGCTCTGGCCAAAACAAAACAATAAGCCAGAAAATTCGTGGGCTGACAGGAAATTGCTAACAAGCAGCCAGAGATCCCGACTTCTGATCTTTACAGCGGTGCCCAACCTCCAATTGAGTTTTGTGATTAGGCCATGCCATGGCAATAGCAGCCGCAACGCCATCCAACAACGAAAGCGACAACCATAAATTAACACCAATTCGCATTAATTATTTCAAGTCGACAACGCAACCACGAAAACGCCCCAAAGGAGTGCAACTATGTGGAGAACTATACGAGATGCTCTTCCTATTGAAAACTGTCTAACCATTAGTAAAGAACCTATTTGATACCTATTAAATAATAATAATAGGAAAGTTAAAAAGGTTTTTTGAATATGAGGATACATCGGATCTTAATTAGAGGTGCCAGGAAATATAGAATCATTACTATATCGATATTCAACGCGAAGGTACTTATATAAATCGATATTTTAACATTGCGATACACATATGTGCGATAAATCGATATTCTGTTCTACCAATTCCTACAAATTAACTGTCACTATGTATTCAAAAGAGTGTATTAAACATACTTGAGACTCTCATTGTTGGAAGTAAATAAAAAGGGTTTACCGAAAACTAAGCTTTAAAGATGTTTTAAATATAATTTGAAAGACAAAGAAATTAAATTATATTTTTGTTTTGATAATATGGATATTTTAACAGCAATGCAAGTATTTTCGATATTTTGTATTTCGATATATTATGATATATTTAAGTTTAGTATTAATGTACATTCCTAATTCGAATCATTAGAAGATATTTTTTGTAATACTTGTTCATTAGATTTTTAAGATTGCAGTTAAAATATTGTTACACTCTTTTCATCGTCTATATAAACCGAAATACCCATAGCAAGGGTATGTCGCAAAAACGCGTGCGATTTGACAGCAAATTATGCGAATGCAATGCAATGCATAAGCCATGCTGGCACTTCTGAGAATTGTCTCTCGGATTTGTTTAGGCCGCTAATTGCTTTTGGCCAGAGTTCAATGGGGCGGAGAGGGAGAGGGACCGGGCTCGGTCTATGGCTCAGTCTCTAGCTCGGGATCCCACCCGATCCTTAAAAGGCGTGCGTGTCAGCGGGGCAGCTTTTCCACTGACGACTCCGGCGAGCCCCAAACCGGATCTAAATCTCAAGAGTCGCAGAAACACGAGTCCACTCGTAGTATGAGCGCAGATCTGACTCATAGCCCCAACGACATTCAATGTCGGCGGACGGAGGCGGCGCCTAATCTAGAAAATTGTAAATTATTTAATTGGGAGCGCTGCCGCACGCCTCTGCAGTCGCTTTGCTCTGAGAGTCTGAGAATCTGTTGCACTCCGGCGATTTTCAGGCATTTCTCACGCGTCTCAAAGCGCGCTAATTGATTCCGCAGCGCACTCTCCGTTTATGAGCATCGCTTTTTATTGCCATCACTTTGGTTTGGCTTGGAACTGGTTCGCCTAGAATCCATTGCGATCGCAATGTGGGAGCGATTTGCATATTGGCAATCAGTTTTTTGTCACTCTGCCGCTTGGCACTTGGTCCCTGATCGCAGGTCGACACCTCGATTTGTGCACTAAAATCGCGCCAAATCCAAGTCAATGCCATACGCAGCGTTTAGCTGTGGCCAAAAGTGCGAGTGCCCAAGACTGGCACTCGCAGTCGAAATCAATATCGCACCCGTAATTAGAATACCCGATCTGTGGTCGAACTAGTTATGCATGCGATTAGCTAAATTGGATTAGCCGCGGTGCTGGTCAAATGCAGCGAGGCGATCATTAAGAATGCCGAGTGCCTAATCTGTGTTAATTATGACAAATGCTTATGACACTCTACTCGAACGAAATGTAAGCGTGGCTTAGGTGGCTCCGAAGAGGGTCGATCCTATAAGTAGAGTCACCTTCTACGAATGCAAATTAAATCAACCTTCCATACGAGAACGTGGAGCGAACTGTGAACCGATTGGCCCCCGACAGTATGCTCAGTAAATAATATTGTTTACGACTACTTTTGGTATGCAGCGACATCCGGCTTATCAGCTAGACTTTGAATCGCATTGTATTATATTCTAACCTAACTAATGCATAATTATGTTATTAACTTTTTAAAAATGAATCTTTATTGTAATTTATAAATTATTGCCGTTTTTAACGCGAATAACTTAAGGTTCAAGGCTATTCAACACACAATTTGTGTATACTATATAATCAAAAAAGCCTTCCTCGTTCCGAACAAGGAGTGCTTTTTGTTAATGCGCTCCGACTATACATTATGAGGACAGAGGCAGGTCTAATAGGTAAGAATATTTTTTACATTCAAAACTAGGAATCATTCAGGGAACAACCAAAATCACAATTTGTTACATCAGGAACATAAAACACGAAAGGAATTATGCTCATCAAAATTAGATTTCCACATTTGTAATATAATTGGCCGAAAAATACGAGTTACTTGATTACTTATTTAATCAAAAAGGAAGCCAGAGTTTATGTGTCCATTAATTAGTTTAGGGATAAACATGACAAAGTGGCATGTTCCGCGATCCTTTAATGAGGGCAGATCCAAAAGGCGCAGTCTATGGAATGACAGGCGACGTTTTGGCTCCCAATTTAATCCTCGCAAGGTAAATAGCAGAAGCCGTTTCTATACCGATTCCACAAGATCTTGTTTTGTAATATAATAATATAATCTATAGTCTATAATAATAGATGAGTTTAAAAGGAGAATGTTTCCATTATACCAAATGTTTAGGATGTCCAATCCTCTGGCAATAATTAGTGGGAATCGTGTGTGCGTACATAAGAACGTTGAAAAAAATTAGAACTGTTGCTAGGTAAGTAATAAAAATACCGAAGTAACATACTATATAATATATTATATTTATATATAAATGAGATGTTTGTTTTAATTGTTTAACTGATTGTGTCTGCTATAGAATATATGTATTATTAATATATTTTTAGATATAATCATTTTGAAACGTTTTATATAAAACTCAGCAGTAAGTTAGTAGGAAGAATATTGAGCAACTCTAAGGTTCTATACTTGCAATCATTACTAATTCTTGTTTTGAAATTCCTATAAAATATACATTTAATGATACTCAAAATGGATGTCTCGCGGGTCCTAATTAAAAAGCATGTCCCCATTGCCACCTGATGTCATTTAAGCGCTCCTTATGACCGCATTTAATTAGCTGTCCGCCGAGTCTGAAGTCTTGAAGTCTGCCACTCGGTGGCACTGGCAGCCATCAGCCATCAGCCATTGCCGCCATCGCCGCCACATTGTCCCTGACTTGCGATCGACACCGCATGCCGGGCAAATCAATTAAAAACACCCAGCTGGAAAAAAGACAAGACAAACTCCTGGCCAGACGATTAGCGATGTGAAATCTAGGCGAAGTTTCGCCGAAATAAAACCAACCATAAATGGCCGGCTGGAAAATTGATTGAGCAGCAAACGCGTTGACATTTCAATTAGAAGCCCAGACCGGGCCAAAGGAAAAAAGAGCAGAAAAGGCGAGAGACCGCGACACGCAATCGCTTTGGGGCTGGAAAAGAATGCCGATCCAGATCGAGAGCCGGTGGCAGCCGATAAACCTTGTGGGCCAATTAAGCCCCTGCCATTGGGTGTTGCATGATGCGATTTTTATCGCATCGGAAAAGCCAGCAGAAGCCTTAAGTCCGACAGTGTTCCCGACTTTTCCCGTACATTTCCCGACTTGGGCGACTGCTGCTGTTAATTGAACATGAAACATGTTTCGGGCTGTCGGCCAGCTTTTTTCGTTGATTTTGGGATTTTCGCGAACAGTTTTCGCAATTTGATTGAATTTTAATTTTTCAACATTTGCAAACGCAAGCCGAAAAGTCAGCTGCGCGGATTTTAACCTACTTCAGACTGATCGCCGGACGAGTTTAGTTCGCCGCGCCACGCATTTGTCACACACACGCATGCGCACGCGCACAGGTCTCGCTGGTTGCGTAAGTTTGGCCAAACGAAACGAAACGATCTGCGGGCCCATAGAGCCAGCTCCATGGATACAGCTGGCCATGGCTGCCCCACGACCATGCCTACTTAGCATCATGACGAAATCAAACCGCCAGCCTCCCCCCCGCGGGACTTTAATTGAAAAATCTTGATTTAGCCCCGACCAGATCATTTACATTTAACTTTGTATCGCGGCGAATCCTGTATCTAGATGGTTTGTCGCTCATTCAATATCGTCATGCGTAAACATATTTATTTATACACATACGCATATTTTCGAAAATCGCCGATTTTATGTTTCTGCAATCTGCCCAATCTCACCAAAGAGTTCTACGAGACTCAGAGTACAAGCCCAGTGCATATTTGCCTGTATCTCGAACCAGTTTTAGTTAATGCTAACTAGAGTGCAAATATTGCGTGTATTTTTAAGAAAGGCCGACGGGCTTGGCTGGCGCACAACATGGCGTATGCGTGGTGCCAGTGGGGCAGTCGATGCGAACGGCAAAAGCTGCAGGATTAGCCACTGCTACCGCTTTCGAGGCACAAAATTATGACTTTAGGTAGCCGAATGGCCTGTGTTTATGACTGGAAAAGCATTTTCCGCACCTTGTGTGAAATGGCACAGCTAAGCCGTGGCAAGTAAATTCGTGGGCGACGTCTGGACTGGGCTAAAAGGCAAAATGGTTTAGCAATCGACAGATTATGGATTGCTTTATTACATAAGGTGGTGGCTGGAAAAGGAAAATATAATAATGGGAAATGGGTAAAGTGTTCCCAGGGGCAAATAGGATTAATTTCGGTATTTACTTCATAGTTTCTAAGGATACATGCATAAATCGAAAGGGAAACTGTTGAAGGAAAAAAGATCTATGCCTCCCTCAGTGGAAATTCCTCTTTCCCAAGAATTGGAATTGGTCATTTTAGTCAGTTTGTGAGCCAAACAAATAACCAAATAAAAGAGTAGCCTTCACATCTATAACTTTTCAAAATAATATTTATGTAAATAGGGATATGGCCAAATATTTTGATATAAAGATGATCTTTAAATGAATGCCGCGAATAATTGGAAATTATCCTTTCTCAAGTTTTAGTAAAACTATTATTTATTATTGATTTAGTGTTATAGCTTAACTCTTTAATAAAAAAAACTATTAAATTTAATACCAATACCAACTTTAATTACAAAATATATATGAAAGTCTTGGACAAAATATGGTAATTCTCAACGTATGATATAATCATTAAATGAATATTTATTATGCCGTCCACACTTTAATTATTCACGAAACAAAATATAAGACTTACTCCATATTCCTTGACATGTCTCTTCAAATCGCTGTGTCAGCCATGCGATTTATCAGGCATCTTGGCCCATTAAGTCGGCCATTTTCTCGACATCCACACACCCTCGCTCGGAGGGTGACACTCGATGCATAGTGACCTTAATTGCCCACAAGTCAACACTTCGGCCGTATCTCCTGGCTATTCTATTAGCAGCACATATTGTATCGTATTATGATGTGGCAATGCGCCTTTTAGCCAACTAATGCACAATCAAGGCCCAAGGCACGCACGCCACACACACGGGCACACCACTCGCATGACTGCACTCTCACACACATGGGCAGACACAATTTATTGATAGCGACATTAATACCACAATTCTTGCTTTATTTTCTACATTGCTCTCCATTTTTTCTTAATGTTTTTTACCAGCTTTTTTCGGTTTGGGGGTCTAGCGAGTTGCGTACGGATTTATTTTTCCAGAGCTACACGCAACGGCGCGATTAAAATCTAAATCAAATTAAGTCGCTTTAAAAGCATACGAGTATGCAAAAAATCAAAAAGAAAAATCTGAAAATAAAACTGTGGCAAAAAGTGACTTGGCCAACAATGCACCACGCGCAGTTTGCGATCGGTTTATTTTTGAGCCGAGGCGTTCGCGACTATGATCTAATAAAACGTTAACGTTACCCACTGAGGCTGCGAGCGAAGGTGGGGCCAAACAATTGGCCGGGCAGGTTGCAGTTTAAGCTTCAGTTGGCGGCTGGCAGTTTTCAGTTTTTAGTTTTCAGTTTTCAGTTGGGAGAGAACAAAGCTGGCTCGAACAGCCAACGATTCTTCATCTGCACGCGCCAAAGTTGCAACTCGTTCGTGCCTCACTCACTTGGCTCTTTCCTGGCAGCCAGATCAATATTTCGATTCGATTCGGTTTTTCATTTCTGCTACATATATAGGTGCACTTTTTTGTCGCTTTGTCGCCAAACTGGTGCGTGGCTGCTGCGCATGCGTGCGAGTGCGAGTGCGAATGCGAGCTTTTCGCGAGTGTTGGCCAACTGACCGAACGTATATAAGCGATTATAGGGCCGGGCTGGCCAACAGTCCAGTCCAGTCGGCCGCGTGGCTCTGCTCTACATCCCGAATTCGATCCGATCCGATCCGATTCGATTCGATCAGGCTCGATCCGTTCCGATACGATCCGCGTTGCGTCTTTAGGCTAAGCGCTGCTCGAAATTAGATCTAGCAAACACGAAGGATTACGCACAGGATTAAGTCCAATCGAACTATCAAGGATCGCAGGCTTGTGAATTCTTTTTTGATAAGTGCCAATGGTGTGTAACTAAACAAAGATTCTATATACATAGTTCGTGAATCTTTAAACAATACTCGCGTGTGCTGAATCGGAATAGTAATATCATGAAGGTGGGTCCAACAAGAGCTTGTGTGAATACTGTGAGCAATGCAAAGAAAACACTTGAAGAACATCGAAAAAAGTTCTAAATGTGGTTTAGATCTTAAAAAGTTTTTAAAAAGTAACAAAGCTGGAACTGAATTTGAAGTTGAAATTTCAAAAAAATAATTAAGCCAGTTCTGTGATGTCATATTTTCATAGAAACTGAATTAGTAAGAAAAGCGACAGTATGAAGCATAAATATTTAAAAGAGAAAAATTTAAAGAAATCCAAATTAAGTTAATAAAAATTAAGATGCGGATTTTAAACAGTATTTATAAATGATTAATACAATTAATATACTCGGAGAACTAGATTAGAAAAAATTAAGTTATAGGAATGCAAATAAATATTTTAAATATTGGAATGATTTTAAATTTTTGAATAATTTAAAATTTATTCTAATGTTCTTTATTCTGTACTAAATTAAAACCTAGCACTTCAATATTTTGTTTAATTTGTTTGAATTTAATTTTTTGTTTTTTGAAAATATATATATATCTCACAACTTTTCTTTATATTTAACAAAATATTCTGATGAGTTAAACTTTTTAATATATATTGTATAAATATATCTCGAATTGTTAATTTATAAGGCGATAGTATTACATTGCGATAAATCGATATTCTTTTCAATATATCTGCCCAAAGTAATCGAAAAAAACATATAATTTACATAACATTTTGTGATATTTCTCGATTATATCGATTCTTTAGCGATAAATGCGAATATTTTTCGACATTTAATAATTCGATTTATCAAAGATACATTATTTTCGATATGATATTAAGCTTAATATTGTTCAATATTGTTCAATACAAGTACATCCCTACTGCCTAGTAACGTATTGGTCCTTATCCTTATATCGCATTGTTCCCCACTTCCGTTTTAGTTCCCTTTGGTAGCCCTTCTGGGCATGCTTGGCTTGGTGCTGGCGGACCCCTCGCCCACTGTGGCACCTCCGATCTTGCCCTGTGTTCACGCTGCCACTGCAGGCTACTCGTATCCTCCGCCGGCGGAGGTCAAGTTCTCCATCTCGCCTGGCGTGACGAAGTACAGTCAGAGCCCAGCGATTTCCACATACTCGGAGAACGGACACCTCCTGCACACCTCGGTGGGAACCGGGGGCGCCTCGTATGAGTCCACCGCGGGAATCGTTGGATTGTCCCACGGCGGAGTAACCCAGATCGATAAATACATAGCCCCGGTGCAGAAGGCACTGTTCACACCCTCGGCGGAGTATGGGGCGGGTATAACCTACGCGGAAAAGTCTCCAGCTGCCAAGTACGCGACCGTGGTGCCGTCCGGAATAGAAATCAAGAACTTAGTGTCGCCAGCCATTACCAAGACCGTGCTAACAGCTCCCAAGTTGGACAACTCGTATTTGCCGCCGTCTCCCGGCCTCACCAAAGTGGCCACGTACACCTCGCCGGGATATAGCTACAGCTCGGCCACTCCCGGAATATCCAAGGTGGCCACGTACACGGCTCCGGCGCCCTCAAGCGTTCCATACTATGCCCCTCCGGTGACCACGAAGGTGGAGACCTACAGCTCCCCCGGCTACGCCTACTCCAAGGCCACTCCGGGCTACTCCAAGGTGGAAACATACAGCTCACCCGGCTATAGCTACGGACAGATCTCGCCTGGACTCTCCAAGATAGCGACCTACTCGCCATCGGTTTCGTATTCCGCACCAGCGATTGCCAAGGTATCCACCTACTCCGCTCCAGCCATTAAGTTGGCCACGACTTCGTCATTGCTGTCCTCCCATGGAACCGGATACTCCGCCAGCTATGCTCCTTCCATAACCAAATACAGCCAGGCGGCGGATGTGTCCCACCAGTACTTTTCCAAGCCCATTGTGGCCGCCTATCCAGCAGCAGCTCCGGCCTTAAAAGTGGACGCCAGTTATGGGGCAATTTCCTCCGGTGGTCTTTCCCACCAGTACGTGTCGAAGCCCGTTTTGGCCAGTCCAGCCATTGCCCAGGTGGCCAGCTATGCCGCTCCGGCGGTAGCCACCTACTCGTCCGCCCCGGCAATCACCAAGCTCTCCACCAGCTACGGAGCTTCAGGATCGGGGGCCATCTCGCACCAGTATGTGTCCAAGCCAGCGGTGGCTATTTCAGCAGCTCCGGCGATTGCCAAGGTAGCAACCTATGCCGCTCCAGCCATCTCCAGCTACTCCACCGGCCCTGCCATATCGAAAATTGCCACCTATGCCGCCCCCACCGTGTCCACCTATACCTCGGGTCCAGTTGTGTCTAAGCTGGCATCTGGCTACGGAGTGAGTGGCTCGGGTGCCGTTTCCCATCAGTATGTGTCCAAGCCCGCAGTGGCCATATCAGCGGTTCCTGCCATTGCCAAGGTGGCAACCTATGCCGCTCCTGCCTTATCCACTTACTCAGCCGGCCCAGTGGTGACCAAGGTGGCAACTGGCTACGGAGGAACTGGTTCCGGATACAGCCACGGAGCCGTTTCCCATCAGTACGTGTCCAAGCCAGCGGTGGCTCTTTCAGCTGGCCCCGCGATTGCCAAGGTAGGAACCTATGCTGCCCCCGCCATTTCCACATATTCCACAGCTCCCGCTGTGACAAAGATTGCGACGGGCTATGGTCATGGAGCCTTGTCCCATCAGTACGTGTCCAAGCCAGCCGTGGCCATTTCAGCAGCTCCTGCCATAGCCAAGGTGGCAACCTATGCTGCTCCTGCCATTTCATCTTAT
The DNA here is from genome assembly GCA_008042475.1 of Drosophila kanapiae. NCBI lineage: Eukaryota > Metazoa > Arthropoda > Insecta > Diptera > Drosophilidae > Drosophila > Drosophila kanapiae. Next base: position 57,221 of record VNJM01001144.1, read on the forward strand.
GCCACAGCTCCCGCTCTCACCAAGGTGGCCTACAGCCAGGCGGCGGACGTGTCCCACCAGTACATTTCCAAGCCCATTGTGGCCGCATATCCAGCGGCTGCTCCAGCAGTGGCAACGTACTCGTCCGCTCCAGCCTTGGCCACGTACTCTTCGGGTCCTGCAGTTACCAAGATCTCCGCCAGCTATGGCGGAAGTGGGTCTGGAGCTGTCTCCCATCAGTATGTTTCTAAGCCGGCAGTGGCCATTTCAGCGGCTCCTGCCATTGCCAAGGTTGCCACCTATGCCGCTCCTGCCATATCCACTTACTCAGCAGCCCCAGTGGTGACCAAGGTGGCCAATGCCTACGGAGGCAGTGAGTCGGGATACACTTCAGGGGCCGTCTCTCATCAGTACGTTTCCAAGCCTGCTGTGGCCATTTCAGCTGCTCCTGCACTAGCTAAGGTATCCGCCTATGCCGCTCCAGCCATCTCGAGCTACGCAACAGCTCCTGGTATCTCCAAGGTTGCCACCTATGCGTCTCCTGCCATTTCGACTTACTCAGCTGCTCCCAGTCTCACCAAAATTGCAACCAGCTATGGAGGATCTGGCCACGGAGCCCTATCCCATCAGTACATATCGAAGCCAGCTATCGCAGTGGCGCCAGTGGCTCCGGTCCTCTCCAAGGCCTACTTGCCAGCTGCTCCGGCCATTGCCTTGCCCTCTAAACTGGGCACAGGATACGGAATCAGTGGCTCAGGGGCAGTCTCCCACCAGTACGTATCGAAGCCAGCGGTGGCCACCATCTCAGCAGCTCCTGCCATAGCCAAGGTGGCTACCTACGCAGCTCCGGCCATTTCCAGCTACTCCACTGGACCCGCTCTATCGAAGATAGCCACCTATGGCGCGCCCGCCATTTCCACCATCTCAGCAGCTCCGGCCATCGCCAAGGTAGCCACTGGATATGGCCATGGTTATGGAGCTAGTGGAGCGGGAGCTGTGTCTCATCAGTATGTGTCAAAGCCTGCGGTGGCCATCTCAGCAGCTCCGGCAATCACCAAAGTGGCAGCCTACGCAGCTCCAGCTGTGAGCCATATATCCACGGGACACGCCATTGTTGCCGCTCCCGCCTTATCCACTTACTCAACCGGTCCTGCCCTTACGAAAGTGGCCTCAGGGTATGGAGGCAGTGGCTCCGGATATAGCTCGGGAGCTGTGTCCCATCAGTATGTGTCGAAGCCCGCTCCAGCGATCGCCAAGGTTGCCGCTTATGCCGGTCCAGCTATAAGCCACTTAAACACGGGTCCTGCGGTCACGAAGATCGCTTCTCCGATCGGACTGGGACTGGGAGCGGGTCTGGGCTACGTGGCCAGTGGACACGGCCACGGAGCCGCCCTACTGGGTGCTCCTCTGACTAAGTTGACCTCAGCTCCTGCTTACAGCTTGGGAGGAAAGTTGGCCAGCAGCACCGCCTATGGAATCCACGCTGGTAAGTGCCTAGACACAAGCTTTAATGAAAAAACAAGTAAGAAAGCTACAGTCCAGTGTGCTCGATTGTGAGGTACCCATTGCATTGTGGGTAAAGGAAGGAGAAAGTGTTGACAAATATAAATGTTGCAGGGACAACACAATTCCAACACAAATTTAGATGTTGCAGAAGTTCAGCTTACACAAAATCTTTATTGCCTAGTAACTCCCATGTTTATTATCCGATTTTACTGAAATTTGTACAGGACTTTTCTTTTTGTCCATATTTAATATCTTAGATTTTGTGTAAGACTTGGGAATTTTAAAGAAATCTTACTCTATTTCCCATATTTGCTTTTTTTGGATTGAAGTTGTGAATGAATAAAAGTCTTGAAAAATTTAATGAAGCACCTAAGATATTTCGGTACAAAGTTGAGAATTTATTCTGGAGTTCCATTTACTTGACTTGGACGGTTCTCTTAGAGTATAGTATATGTCGAAGGATATTAATGATAAGCACGAGTACACTTGACTTTAGCTAACCTTCATATATTTATATATACATATCTATGCAGATAGATACATATAGTATATCATATATCGAATAATTAGTTATATTTAATGGAAAAAATGTAGTAAGTTGTTAGAATGGAAATTTGTGTTACCTTATGGTTTTCTGATTATAATAATATAATTCCTTATACCACATTTTCATATAAAATGCCAACCTCTAGGTAGTTTGGGTCTCGGTGGAGGTCACGATGGCGGCTATTATGGAGCCATTTCCCTGGGACACGCTGCGGTATCTCCAGCCCTCAACTATCACGGTCTGTTGACTCATGGATCTGGTCTGGCCCCAGCCAGCTCCTCGCTTTCCCATCTGGATTCCTCCCTCAGTGGATACTCTCACGGAGTGGGTGGTATTGGTCCCCTAGGGGCAGGATTCTATCGCTATGCTCCCAGTGTGTCGGCGCTAAGCAGCCACGCCCCTGTGGCGGCCACCGCCTACCTGAAGTCAGCACCAGTGGCCCAGCCGGCCTTGCTGAAGGTGGTACCCGAGAAGCACCTGGAGCACTTTGTAAGTCATTTTTCATCCATTCCCAAGTAAATGCCGACATTAAAGAATCCACTTTTGCCCACAGGATGCCCATCCGCGGTACGCCTTCGAGTACGCCGTCAATGATCCCCACACGGGCGATAACAAGCATCAAAAGGAGGAACGTGACGGCGACGTGGTCAAGGGAGAGTACTCCCTGGTGGAGCCCGACGGCAATGTGCGCACGGTGAAGTATTACGCCGACTGGGAGACGGGCTTCCATGCCGAGGTCATCAACAGTCGCGATCAGGGCAAAATAGTGGCCAAACGCCAGGCAGCAGCCAAGTCGTGAGGTGAGCGTTCTCTTATAAAATATACATATATTTGCTGAGGTCTCAGGTCAACCATAAAAAAATTTATCTTAACTTGTATTTTAACAAATTGATATTTAATATATGTATTATATCACAGAATGAAGCTTTTATACCTCAGCAGTTATTATAAATCACTTGCTCTGCATTAACTAATATTAATCTTTTGTAATTTATAAGCCATGATTTTCTTTTAGACCTAGCTGCAACCACAACGTGTTGTCTATCTAAGAAAAATGTCAAAGTTCGAAAATAAACCAAAGGTGCGCTCAAATTCGTCCAGGATTACTTTTTAAAATATGTCAAAATCAGAATTGTTTTTTTATTATTTCCATATAATTTCTCCACTATTAATTTGATTATATTTGTTTTAAAATGTGCTCAGTAAATCCGAAAATAACACGAATCTTTGCATTTCCATCATGAGCATTGCGACGACACGAATGTCAGTTATTTTAGATATCTTTGGTCTTCTCTGAAACTGATATGAGTCACCAACATTTGGACGAATTTAATCCATGACCTCTTTATAAAAATGCTATTATATTCAGTTTGTTTTTCTTAAATTTAGTTATTTTTTTTCTTACCAAATGTAAAATTTTTTCTGTGTACATTTGTTTTCATATCTTTGGCATCGGGGTCCGATCAAATTGTGTTCTTTTTTTAAATAGTTTACTCGTATAAGCCTCGTATAATAAATGATTCGTTTTTAGTAAAAGTAAGGTGGTCAATGGAAATTTTAATAAATGTTACTAAAAAATCTTGAGAAGTAACCCGATCAAGAAGCATGTAGGAATAAATTCAATAAACTATAGAGTTATTATATCAATACTTTATTATATATATATGGACGTTGATGCACTACGGTCAGTACACTCAAGTGGCCCTTCGACACCAAGCACGTGCTTGTTAGGGTTAGGTGTTAGTAGGCGCGATAGGAGAAAGTAAAGGTAAAGTTTGCGAGGAAATTAACTATTGGCGTGCTGCCTGAGTGTTTAGTTGCATGCGTAGTAAGTTAGTTAGGATTAAAGTTTTTAGTTGGGGAAGGCTGTCTACGTTAGAGGTTATTGGGTACATATCATTGTAATTAGCGCACAAAACTCTAAAGGGTTCATGCACTTCATACGATGATCTACAATGGCGCAAAACTAAAGGTAAAAAGGATCTAGTATTTCTACTCGGTACGTGGAAATTTAGCTGACCTATCAGGTCAGAACTCTCCACGTCACCACGGATTAAATTGTAAATAAAGGTGATACCTAGCATGGTTCTACGGTTGGTTAAGGATGGTAGGTTTATAAGTAAGAGTCTACTAGTATAAGAGGGTAACCTTCGGCCTGAATCCCAGTTAAAGTTGCGTAGAGCAAAAAGTAAAAAGTTCTTTTGGACTGATTCGATGCGTTTTCGGTGGACATCATATTGTGGATTCCACACGCACGAGCCATACTCCAAGATAGGACGGACTAATGAAATATATAATGATTTTGTTACATAAGGGTTATCGAATTCCTTCGACCACCGCTTAATAAATCCAAGCACACCCCTGGCTTTATTCACCATGCACGAAATATGATCAATAAAGTCGAGTTTAGG
>VNJM01003255.1:0-58440 GCA_008042475.1 Drosophila kanapiae
TATAAATGCAGAGTCTAGACGACTTTGACATGTTGCAAGGCGACATTATTGCAGGCGGTCCGTTGCTGCAAATTAAACAGCAAGTAAAATGTGGCGGCAATATATTCTATTTGCGGATGTTTGGTGGCAGAGTGCCGCTGGCAATAAGTTTTGCTGTTTCAAAAGATCACCACGCTGACCGCACGGATTGGATCGGATCCGAGATCTCGAGTTGCCGGACAACTTTGCAAGTTTTAAGTTGAGCTGAAAAAAAAAAAATCCCTGGCTTCAGAGCTGAACGGCCTTGCAAGGCCTTTTAAAGTTGTTGCACCCGCCTCGTTCTTGTTGTTTTTTATTGTGATTTTGATTGCTCACCAGTATTAAATTTATCCACAGTAAAAGCTACCTAAACAATACCTTGAAAATCTATAAGTATGTTCTATTTTTCGTTTTTGATAAGTAGGTTTCCTAAAGACTTATGAGTGGTATTCACATTCCTCTGGTCACACTAGTTTCCGAGATTTCCCAATTTTAGAGGTAATTTTGGGGAGGAAAGAATACCATTTCACTTCGGAAGTTTGCATTAAAATTGTACTCAAATAATAATTAAATATGAGTAGGATATATTTCTAATTGAATATTAAACTAAGCTAAGTTCAAAGAAGAGGTTTCATGGTAAAAGCGACCCTGTATAAGCAGCCAGCTGCATTTGTTTAGACCTCAAGTTTATTTTTTTTTCATTTATAGAAGCTCGACTGTAATTTTCGTACTTGCTTGTTACTAACTTTTGTCTGTGGTTTTTTAATTGACAGCCAAATGCAGCTAGCAGCCCGCGGTCTAAAAACCTGTTTTGCCATTTTTGCATTCGCTTCTTTGGCGTGCCCGGCGATTGGCAAAAGCAAAAGGTGTCATAACAACGATTGGCACGATTCGATTACCCTATTACCTATTACAACATGTGTCGGTCCCTTTTTACTACAATACATCATTATAAATACGAGAACTCTACCTGCCACAATCAGGATCGACAATTGTAGGAGACGTGTGCCGGCAGCTGCAAGCGGCGAGGTAGCCAACAATAAACCGATCACAGGATCACCGAAAATGAAGCCGGCAACAGCTGCCGCACTGTTTCTGGGACAGACCCTTATATCCTTATTGTGAAAGGATCGCGCGGCACATGACGTTGCCAGCTGCCGGCGATCAGCGATCCTTTGTCGAGCATTTTCGGGGGATGCCTAAGGTGTCCTGTCAGTTGGAGAAGCCTCATCAAGTGATCGGTGCTACCAACCGAATTTTATTATTAATATTAATATTAATTATTTTTTAAATTTAGAAATGTTCGAATCGCGGCTTTAGTCATGGATAACACACAAGGCAATGCATCTTAAAATTTAAAACACGTTTTTGACAAATTTGCATCGATGATGTATCATAAATTCCAAATTGGGAAACCAATTATTTTATATACAAAATAAATTCTGATTGATTTCAAGTCCCCACTTAAGTTAGAATCCCTACACTTAAATAAGAAGATAATAAAACTTACAAAAATTATTAGAAAAAATAAAATACTTCGCTTGAAAAAAGTTATAGATGGTTTTCTTATTGGATGTACTAAATAATCGTAAGGGACTGCACGCAAGCAGTTCAAGTAGTTTACACTACATATAACAGCTGTAAATCGTGTAAGCAGTAAAATCCCTATCGATAAGCGTGTGATCGGCACCCTTCACGGGCAGCTTAAGTTTATTATTTTGTTTTAGTGCAGTTTCACTGCAGTTTATTTCGATTACCTCATATATTCATACGGATTCTTTATCTAATTAGTTATTTCTTTTATCTACTTCGAATAAGTGTGTGCGCCCCACTTCAAATGTATAGGGAATTTTTCAAGGACAGATTTATTTAGCCTATCAGTCAAGCTTATTTTGATAAAATTCTTTTAAGTTCGGAAATGCCTTTCTCTATACACAATGAAAAATAGAAAAAGGAAAAGTCAACGGACTTACACTTATAATAAAACATTTAATCTTAATATTAGATGTGCCTTATAAAGGGTGACAATAAAATACTGTGTTTACCTTTTGTTAATGGTTATAACACCTTTGTTCTATATTTTGCGACACCTTTTCTCTCTCTGATTAAAATGATTAAAAATTGTACTGTGTATTGTAAACATTGTACTTTCACCCAGAGTTCTTAAAACATAATCTTAATGAGTTACTGCGAAAAGATTATGGCTTTGGTGTGACAAGTGTTTTCGGAACGAAACTGATGACTATTCGTAGCGAAGAGGCGCCAATGTGTGGCAAGCCGGAAGTTCCTTTGTTGAAGTGGTTTAGTCAGTCCTATTTATTCTATTTGTTTGTAATTAGCAACTAGAGTGACGCAACTCGCAGTATAAGATGCAACTATGTACATATGTATGTGTGCATTTCTAGTGAACCCAGTGAGGTAAGCAGCTGATTATATAGGCGAAAACCCCATCAATCTTTCGGAACCTACACAGCGCTGTAAATGGAAATGACATTGAGCGGTAATTAAAAATAGGAAAATTCTAGCCGATTCTGTGTGGGTGGGGTCTGGGTTGGTTTACATCATGAATGAAATGCGAAGCGAGTGAGCTCAGCATCGGTGGAGATGAAAGGCTCAACAAATGCACCGCACACAGCCATGCAATGTAAGATAATATCTTCCATTCCCTTTTTTTTTTTAGAATGTACTAGGCACGTAGCACATGGGCTAGACAGGGATGGCTAGGTGTCAGGGGGTGGTGGGTCACAACAGAGACAGAGACAGAGAGAGAGAGAGAGCTTGAGATTGCATACAGTTTCGAAATAACTGGAAAATGCTAGATAGATAGAGAGGGTGTGAGAGGACATGAATGAAGAGAAGCACAACAAAAGCCAGAAAGGGTGGGTTGAAAAGGAGATTGAGAGAGGTGGTGCCTAATTGTATGCAATAAATTTTAAAACCACTTTAAAACTGTTTTCCGAATTTTACTTAATATTTGTAACATTTATAAGGACTACTTACCGGGGACATTTTGGCATTGTTTTATATCTTATCAGTTTATCATTTGCTTTGTTTTTTTGACCTCCAAACACATTAATTGTTTTGTTTACGTCGCACTTTCAGCACGATAAGATAATAGTTTCAGGGCTGTGTTTCGATTATTGTTTGTTTGCAAAGATTATTATATGTAAATATATTTTTTTTCTGCTTGACGTTCACGCGACGACCGGTGTGTTGGAGTGTCAGAAAACGACTGCGACTACAGAAAAACTATTTTATAGCGGCGCCTAGCCTACTTTCCTATAGGTATTTTCTATTCGCAGTTGTTTTTTGTTTCTGTGGCTTTTGCGTTCTCATTTGTTTTGTTTTGCTTGGCTTTCTAGACGGCAAGAGAGAAAGAGAGAATAAGAGGGTGAGAGAGATTCAGTGGCAGCGGGGCGGAACGGGCGAAATAGTTTTTGCCGCCAAAGTGATGCGCAATTCTTTTTTTGGGGGTGGGTTCCGCTCGCTTGATCTCAGTCTCTGCATCTCGGTCACTCTATAAGAGATTTCTGGAAACGCGATGAAATTGTATAACTCATAATTACTATTTTAGGATTCTATTCTGTTTCTTTAAGCTTTTACATTTTAAATTTATTTAATATTAGAAAAGCTGCAACAAAACCGTTAGAAATGCTCGAGCAGTGCTACCACACCCTAATAATTATTTATTCGCATGACATGTGGTCGCACTGCTTTTGGTATTAAGGTATTTTTTCTCAGATTTGCGCTAACAGCTTCGATTCAAAATGGCAGCCCAAGGAAAAAATGTTAAATATATCAACACAGAGGTTACCAATAATAATGATAATAATAACATTTAAGGAATACCAAAAAATGTTTTAGACATTAACTGATTTATAAAAATGCCTGTCGAATTTACTATCTGCGGTTAAAGAGCACAAGTAATTGCAATGTCACCACAGCGTTTCCCCTTAAACTTTAGTTTGAATTTTCAATTAGCAAAGTTTCCCACCTTTTCGAATTAGGTGAGGGCGCCACTTTGACCTCTTTCTAGCGACGCCGCTATTATAAATTAGTAATTCCTTAACGGTCATACTGCATTTCCGTTACGTCGCTTGATTACGTTGGTTCACTTCACGTTGTTTGATTTCGTTGACGTTTGAGTGTGACCAGTTGCAGTGGTGAGAAAATCCACTCATTGATGTTGAACTTTCATCGTTTTCAGTGCTCTAACATGATATATACAGACGAATAACCCTTTCTTCTCACTTACTTTAAAATATTTAGTTTAGTTTACTTGCGTTGTTGATTACGTTCTCGTTCGTTTAAGTGTGGCCAGCTGTCGCCGAAAAGAAAATCCGCGCATTTCATGGCGAATATCAGCATTAAACAGAAAACCGAGCAAAAGGAGTAGACGGTCACACAGTTTGAACAAAAGCGGATATCTGGTCAATGCAGCGCCGCAGCTGCGACCAAAACAACAATCCTCCAAGTGATGGTTAAAGTTAAAAAAGAGGAACAAGAGGATCGCCACACGTCCACTAAGCCACGTGAGAAGGCCCCGTAATCACGGGAATTTGCGGGGAAAGGTGCGTTTTCTTCGGGTCGCCTTTCGGTGTGTGTGAAAAGTTTCTACTGCAATCCATTTTTCTCTACGTGCGTGTGCAAGTACGCGCGCCTGTGTGCGTCCGTGTGTGTGTGTGTGTGTCTGTGGAGTGGAGTGGGGCGCTGTAAAAATGCCTTTACATAATTACATGGCCGATTCGGGGATTTTGGTGCATTCGACGGCCGTGCAGAATTACATAAAATACGCCAGCTACGAGATTTGTGCGTGAAAAAAGTACGCGGCATCCATTTTCGTTCTATTTACTCGCGACGTCAGCGTCGCGGCTGTTGAATTTATGTCAAATTGGTAACACACACACAGGCGTACACGGCGAGCGTATGCAAGCCCTAACTGCACGGTTGTGTGTGTGCGGGAGAGAGCGAAAAAGCGACCGAGCGAGCAAGCGAGAGAGAGAGAGAGAGCAGCAGGCCGCGAATGATAAACAAAGTGAAAAAAACAAGCCGCTGTAAAAAAATGCTCGCGAGTATTTTCATTTATTTACAAAATACTTATTTGTTGAGCAAGTGATGTCTGGTGTAACCTTTTTAATTCGGAATAAACTAAATGGCTCTTTAATTTTTTCTCCTATAATCCACTCTCTTTTTGTTGTTTTAAGAAGCTCCGTTTAATACCGTTTAAAAAATATATTCAACTCCTTTTGCCTATCTTCTTTTTCGCTCTAACTTTAAAGCAATTATGGATTGTAATTTCCAATGATTGCAACTAAAAAAAAAAAAGGTGCGCGTTAAATAGCAACAAAACGAGAGAGCGCGATTTTGCAGTGTGTGAGTGTGAGTAAGTGAGCAGTGAGTGGGAAAGGAACACCAAGAAGTTGGCTGATAAAACGCACGCACACACACACGCGCACGCACGCAAGCGGAGCAGAGTGGGAAAAATAGAAAAATAAATATCGAAAAATAATAATAATCAGCAATCAGGAGAAGAAGAAGAAGCGCCAGCAACGGCAACGGCAACACAAGTGATCGAAAATCGAAAGTGTGAAGCATTTTCTAAAAATAGTGCAAAATCCAATCCAAATTCCCAGTGAAAACAACAACAAACATAATATAAAGAATAAAACGAAATAGTAACAATAACAAAAGCCAGCAAGGAGTACGTGTATGCGACGGCGCGCTTCTTTAAACGCCGCCTAAGTTCCAGGACTACACAGAAAGAGCGATCTCGAATATCGAAGATCCTTCAAGATGTCATCGCTGGACGCGCGCAGCAACTCGGCGGTGATGAAGCGGGCGGAGCAGCTAAAGCGCTGGGAAGAGTCCGACACAAATCGGGCCGCTTCCACGCCCCGCCACAAGCACGGCCGACGGATCAAGTTCAGCTCGGGTTGCGTCTTCCTCGCCGCCTGCCTGTCCGGCGACAAGGACGAGGTCATACAGCTGCTCGATCAGGGCGCCGACATCAACACGGCCAATGTGGATGGTCTGACCGCACTGCATCAGGTGCGTTTTTCCCTTAATAATTGCTACACAAATCATACACAGCTTTCTAAGAGTTTTTCTAAATATATTTAGTAGTATCTTTCTCTTTTCTATTAAATTATTGAATTTGTTTATAATTATAGTATTCTTTGTATAACGTTTGCCTTATAGAATAGTTTTGGGCATAAAAAGTTGTCAGGGTTTGAACTTAAGACGTTAGGAAAATCCTAAAAGACCATCTTCCTAAGACCTACTGAAGACCAACTCTGCTAAACATTTCTGCAGGACTCCCAACAATATCCTTTTCATTGTTAGCTAGTTTTTCTCTTAATTAATTGTGCGAATAATTAGAATGCAAAATAGACAAGCTGAGTTTGTTATATTGTTTAATTATTTCAAATAAACTATGTTAAAATATAATAACTAATAAAGTAAGATAGTTGCTAGCTACAATGGCCATCGACTCGACAATTAATGTGATTTAATATATCAATTTTATATCGTTATTCGTGGAAAAAGTGATACTAGATTTTACATTTGTATAAAAATAACATATAAATTAGATCCAAAAAGGCTTTCTCCACGATATTATTATTTAATTCATTAATTGGCATTGTTAAATTCAATTCAGTTTTATAACTCTTTTGGGCTATTTAAACTTGGCCAATAAATAATGAAAAAAATATATAAATACAAGAGTGGAGTTTGTAAAATATTTCCGTAATAACTCTGTTAATTTTTAATTATCTTTGAAGAGAATTTAATTGTATACAAATTCGTTCGAATTACAGTTTACTTAAAGATACTTCTACTACTTCTTTGAGCCATAATTATAAACAACATTTTAAAGAATATTCCACAAGTTACAGTGCATTGTAAACGATTAAGGTGGCGGCACATGCAATATTAAAGCGAAGCTGGCTGCATCAGGTGTATTTTCCATTCTATTAATTATGTACAAACATAAGTTTTTGTATATATCCCTTTTACATCCCCTATTGCAAGAGAATGGTTTTCTATATGTTAAGAAGGGGGCCAAAAGTTGCGCCAGTCGGCTGCAATTGCGATCACGCGACCAGGAGACGAGGGAAGGGAGAGAGGGTGGAGATTATAAGGGGCGGCGGCGGGTGCTGCAATTTCGACACTGTGTTGCGTCCAACTGTGGTGCTGACGTGGGTCGCACTGTGGATCGGATTATTATAGGTCTTTCATTAGCTAATTATAATTATACATTTTCAATGGGAAAACTCTAGAAGAAATTATTATTTAATTCAATTTAATGTTAATTTTAAAATAATTAATACTAGAAATAAACCAGGCTAGAATGGAACTAGTTAAAAATATATACATATATGTTTTTCTTCCAATAAAGGGGTCTTTAATATGAAATTTCTTGAGACTTTTGGTTTAATGGATTTTAGCTTATCTACAATAAAAACTAGTTTGGTTAAAGAATGGGAAGTTAGGTAACAATTGCCCCTTTAAATTGTATTTCCAAAAGCTTAAACATCATTTGTAGATACTTTCAAGAAGAAGATACTTGGAAGAATTTCCTGCTTCAGTCAAGGTCAAAATTCCATCCCGAATTTCTTATGGCCCACTGTGCAGCAGCGTCGTTCTCTAGACGCCTCAACTATTGTTTTTGTTGCGTATTTGTTGCGCTCTCTCTCTCGCTCTGCGGTTTCAACACCGCCACCGCAACAACAATTCGAATATTAACAAATACAACAAACATATGCCTAATGCAAGCCGACGATTTACAAGTCGAAAAATGGCCAGAACAACAGCAACAAGAACTAGAGCCAGAAGCGAAAGGCAAAACGGCAAACGGGCCAACGGGCAAAAGCATTAAATAAGAAAAATACAAAATTTTCTATTTTTAACCAGCAAGAAAAACATACAATACACACAAACACACATGAAAGCAAGTTTACATATTGAGGAACCCAAAGATTTTCGCAAAATCATTTTCATTTTTCCTCACATTTGTTTGTCTCGTTTGGTTCTATGTCGAAAAAATTTAATGATTCCCGCTGCCAACGAAAAAAGTATATAGTAGTAACAGAAAATTCTTTTATCTCTGCTTTCTTGAGTTTAAAAAATTTGTTTTATATTTTCGATCAAGATTTGTGGTGTATTTATTAATAAAATACGAAATGATATAAACAAAATGTAGGTTTACTTCCTTGCCATTCTTTTCTTTATATATTTTCACATTTACACATTTAAGCATTTCTTTTGTGGTTTCTTTTCTTTAAAAATGTAACTCTCTCATAACAACAAAATAACCAATTAAAAAACAAATTCTTTCTCCGATTTCTGTATGCCTGTTCTCGTGTCCACACCCATCTTGCACTCACTGTGTGCTCCAATTCATTATAATTGATTCTTATTATGCTGCGCCAGCAAAGAGTCGTCATAGATTTTCACCGTTTAACCGCGGCGCACTTGTTAACCAGATGCTAATTTGCTCGTCGTGGCCAACACGATGGGGAGGGAGGAGGATGAGGTTCGTTGTCTGGGAGTGCACTGTAATTACACAGCAATACCCCAGCTACAACACAATAATAATAATAATAATATTACAATGGGAACAACAGTGCAAACGTTTTGAATTACCTGGCACATTGTACCCGGTGCAAGTGCGGTCGCAACCTGCGGCTATTTGCTTCACTTGCTCTTGTCGTTTTTTGCTTAACCGCAGAGCACAATTTCGATTGCATTTATTAAAATAATTATCTTATCGCCGGCACTTACAAGTCTTTAATGGACGAAGGAGGAGACCGCCCCCGCATTAGCTTGGGAGTTTGCTTTCCTTTTGGCATAGGCCACATATATTTGTATATATGCATATATTTTCAATGTTTTGGGCCTTCTTCCATTCATGAGCGGCGCCGCACCTGCAACACATTTTCAATGGCATGCGACACGATTGCTGCAGACGGGATAGGCCACAGTGGTGGCAACACCAGAAATAATGCAGCTTATTAAAAAATATTACAAAAATATTCATTAAATACTTATAATTACTAAATATCAGAGTTTTATACTTGATAAATAATGATAAATATGTTGTATTTAGTAGAGCTGGGAAAACTTCGATGTTTAGGTCGATTTATCGATGTTTACATATAAAAAATATCAAATTGATCGATACTTTTTCAGTTATACTTGAATACTACATATTTCAATGTAATCTATAATATGTAATAATATGTATATATGAATAATACATAATTAATATTTGTATCCATCAATTCATTTAATATCCATCAAATATTAATATCAATTTCCTAACAAATACGTTATAGTTATTTCTTGCCATTTTGTATCTTTTTCTTCTATAAATTTATTATAAAAGTAATCTATGTTCTTGATAAGAAAATCTACCAATAATAAATAACTTTAACTTTACTTTAATCGTGGTTAATCAGGAGACTCCTATTTGTGATAACAACTACTAACTTACTAAACTTCACTTTAATCCTTCCTGTTAATCACGCTAATTATCGTAGACCTAATCTATCGCTAGAATCGATCCTAAAAAGCTTTAATTTGTAGTTTAAATGACACTTATATTGGTAAATATAATATCATTCGTAAAATATCTCTTCTTAGATACATAACTAAATACTTAATACACTTATTCATGATGGAATTTCCTCCTTAAATCAAATGCTTTATATCCTTTCATTGGTTCCACTGTGCAGCCGGCTACCTTGGACTTTATACGAATGATGTTGACTGATGGAGAGGAAGATAGAAAGCGGGATGGGAGGGGCGGGGACTGGGGATGGAGGATGGATGGGGGACTGCAAGTGACCGTGTATCCATGCCATTGGCTGACTTTGGTTTTGCTTTTGGCCTACAGGCTCTCGGCGTGCATTGACGTTCAAACTCGCTGGGGGACAAGTGGGGAATTATCAAAGAAATGGCAATAAATTACCGCTGTTTATACAAGCTCTTCACATATATTTACATTTATATACAGTTCAAGGATAATGGGTAGGTTCTTTTTCGAAAAATCTTTTATAAATTCAAGATTTGTGTTTCATGGTCTTCACATTTTACACATGAATTAGTTATGAATGTAGAGAGAATACGACGTTATAATTAGAATCTTTTGGAAATACGTGGGCATTTGATTTCTTATTTTATTTCAACTGTGCTAATTATATTCACACGAATCATGGCATGGAAGAAGTATCTGGCGATTAATACTGAATAAATGTTTAGTTTCTGATGATTCCGACCTTACCCAAAAGGGCGGAATTTTATTATTAAGCTAAATTAAGAGGTAAATTTATTTGACAAGCTGAAACTTTAAGCTTTGATTTGGTTAATTTAGCCATTCGTATTGAGGCTTCTTGGCTATCAGAATCTGGTTTTCGAAACCCCTTGAGTGCCAATCTATGTTCCTTCATTAATCAGACTCTACCAATGATATGCTCAAATTAAGAATTGATTTATATACATACATTTCTGCCAATTAGCAATTGATTTGATATTTATAAAGGGGAGGGAAGGAGAGTCTAACTGGCGCCGCATAAATTAAGAAATTATTTTGTCAAGATTTCTCTCAAATTGAGCTATAGTCTCAGAGTTGAATACATAATAATCGTAACAATTGTTGAGATCCGTTGACATGACGATCGTGAGCTGGAAATCGATGACGAGTCCTGAAGTGTGGAGTTTTGTTTGGCTTGGAAAAGCTGCGTGAGTTTTCCCAAATAAACACACACACATTAGAGACACATGAGATTTGCTAACGCGCTTTATTGACGTGTTTTCTAACCTTGGCCCGGTTCTCGACGGACTGACGGGACGGACAGCTGTTGAGACGCACTGTTCGGCGATCGGACAGCTACAGCTACGTAGCCGGAGCTACGGATACAGATACAGATACAGATAGAAATCGAATAGAGAATATCCTCAAGATTCGGCATAACATATTGCTGTATATAAATGGATGCGGTCGCTACACTTGATTTGATTTATTTCTCGTTTCGTGTTTTACACCCAAAATAACAAACGATGCTGGTGTGTGCCGCTGGCGAATGAAAATGATCAAAATGAAAATTCGTCTCTATGCCAGATACAATTTGATGTGATGTCTGCAGTCCGCCGCATTGCCAGTATCTGTAGCTCTAGCTCTAGCTGTATCTGTATCTGTATCTGTATCTGTATCTGTATCCGATGTGTGTGCGTTGCATAATACCATTTCGAGCAATAGCCCAGCTACAAAATGTGTGCCATTAAAAATGTTTCATTTTACAACCGAGTAAGGCCCGGCCTCTCCTCTTTTTTTTTTTTTTTTTCTATTCTTTTGTATTATTTTCTATTTCTTTCCGTGGATTTCGGCTTTGCCAATTCTGCCGCCGCTGAACGCCTCTTCCCCCCGCTCCGATTATAATAATTATTATACATTTTGCCTGCACGCGCCGCTCACAGACGATTTGAAATCTGTGAGCTGTTTCCATGGATAAACGAAATAAAGCAGCGGGAACTATAAGGAAAATACTATACTTATTTGCCCAACTATGACGACATGAGTCTAGAAATAGTTGACCACAGAAATCTAGAATCCTATATGTACACAAAGAACGAAAGACAAGGAAATGATTAAGTAAAAATTGCGACTGGATAAATTATTTATGTTTCAGCAGGAAATTTTCAATATCGAAGTGATATTTCTGGAAATTAATAATGAATCAGTTTTAGTCATTTCCCATTCATATTTTTATCGAGCATTATTTTCAGAAAATGAAAAGTGCTTTGAGGGAAAGTCTGGCGTGTGGGAAAAACGATTATCAAGACAGCTTTTTCACACTTGAAATGCAATCTTAAGTAAATAGAAAATAAAATGATAAGATTTTATTTGGCTAACAAGGCAATATTAGTAATATAATATCTGGATTGTAGCTTATTTAGAATAATATCATTTATACTTTTACTTAAACTTTGTTCCTCATTAATTTATGGTACAAATCGTGGCAATATATTACTCAGATGCCAGTGCACACCCATATTTCTTTAGGAATCATAAGGAAATTGTCTAGATTCTTGTTTCCGTTTGGTTTTTCTGCTGTTTTGTTTATTGTTCACTTTTGAAATCGGTTGTGTTCATTATATTTCACACTTTTCCGCACTCTCCAGCAGATGTATTGGTCCCACCTGGCCCAGTAAAAAAAATGCGGCCTACTCACATTAAATCGTTATACAATTTGGCAAAAATATGCCAAGCATTTTTAGTGGCGAAAAACCTATTGAGATATATGAGAACTTTTACTCAAAAATGAAAAGAAAACGGATACAAATACAAGAAAAATTGTTTGAAGGCTTTGGCAATACGCTAGAACATTTCACACAGAGCAAATGCCTCAAAATCTGTGGGATATAAGCACGTCTAGATATATATGTATATGTATGTATGCATATATTGTATGCATATATATCATATGGTTTATGTAGATTCTTAGCACTTTTATCTTGTGGCGCTAATTCAAATTTGTAATTTATTGAACTCAAGCGGTTCGTTCGGTCGTGTATTTTGGCATTTCGATTATAATATACATTCTGATATAAACGAGGGCAGGTCAATGGGTGGCAGGGAATGTTATTTTAAAGCGTATTTTAAAGCGTAATAAATTGGTTAATCTTTTATGTATTTTAATAGGCAGATCAAGGGGAAAGAAATTCAGTGTGTTTTTTAAAATGTCAAATATTGCTTTAAATATGGGAAGGAAATGAAATAAAAGTATTAATTGATAGTTAAATTGTTTAAATAAAATAAGAGGATTTATATAGATAGTTATTAATATTTGCTAATGAAAATAACATAAATAAGGCAAGCATATATCAATTACAAATGGTATTCTATATCCTAGTTTCTGTACTTTAAGCAGCGTTTGAAAAGCTACGCTACTCCCGTACTATTTCGATTTGCTATTCATCCCGCTTTTATAAATCTTGCTGCTACGGAGTAGTTTTTGCAAACACTGACTTTAAGTATTGAATCTGTTTTTATAGTTATTTCGAATGTTGTACCTCCTCCTCTTTAAAGAACAATAAACAAGCTCTTTACCTTCCCTACTTACCCATAAAGTTTTCCGACATTTCCTCTCTTTATCAAAGGAATTAGCCAGGCTATTGAGTTATAAGCCAGAATTATGTGCATTGAGGCTTTTACAAAGTGGGCGATGGAATACAAGAAAAAGAGAAAAGGGGGAGGGTACCAAATGGAGCTTGGCGCTTAGCAAAGCTACCGCGTAATGAGCCGCGCTAAGCTGCTCTGGCGGCGGCCCAGAGTCTGAAAGCCGTCTCAACAAGTCGCTGTTTGGCTCTGCAGCTGCCGCTGGCCTATGCGGCGTATACGTAATGCTGCGGCGAGGTGAATAACATTTGGCGTGCAGCGGCTGAAAATGCCGCTCAATGGCGTGCCAAAACAAAAGGCTAAACTTAGCATGCATTTTTTTTTGCCTTCTTTTATTTATTTTTTTTATTTGTATTTTGTATCTTTGCCGCCTTTCGCTTGGCAATGCAAATGGAAATTGAAATAGCGTAGAATCCATCCGTTGTTGCTCTGACATTAAAGGCGCAGGTCTGGGGAATTCGCTGATGGAATAGCTCATGTCAAAAATGTTTGCATACCACAAAGTCATCGGACATTGTCGTCGAGTCGATTTGGATGGTCACGCGTGGGCGTTGCCTCCCCCTGCTACACAGCTGCTGCTGGTCCTCCTCCTCCTCCTCCAGCTACTCGTTTATCAAAATTGTTCATAATTAATTAATTGGCTGCGTTCCAGATTTACAAATTGTTTGGCCCACCCGTCGTCTCAGTAGCTTCTCCTTTCCCTGTCTCTCTCTCTTTGACTCTTTTTTTTATACTAGCCTTCTTCTTTTTTAATGCGTTTTACTGCGAAATGGAAATTGCTTTTGGATTTTAAAAGCCAAAAGCAACGGCAAAAACTCACTTTGAAGCTCAGCCAGTAAAAAATTGGAATTAACATATGCCGAGGAAAAGAAAAATAAAAGAAGAGAATTACAGAGAATGTGAGGAGAGAGAGAGAGAGAGAGAAAGAGAAGAATTGGTCATTTGATTTTTATAATGCCCCACTCCTCAAATGTTTCACGTTATCTGGAGGAAAGGGAATAGGGAAATACACGTGGAAAAATATTAAACAGAAACTGGAAGGTCTTAAAAATCCAACATCTTTAAGGTACTAAGATCTCAATCTTAATTTATTCTAAGTTATTTAACTTAAATGAAGTAATAGTTAGTTACTTCAAAGCTGATTAATCGAAAGACTAAATAATAATTATATATCCGTAAATATTAGTTAGTATTTAAGGACTACAAATAATACGAAATATCAATTATATATCCATAAATATTAGTTAGTACTTAAGGATTAGAAATAATACTATATAATAATTATATATCCATAAATATTAGTTACTATTTAAGGCTTTCAAATTATCAGCTTTTGAGTAAAATAAAGAGTTTTCTTATAAATTTCTGTGGCCTTATATCTTTTCTATGAAATAATCCTAACTATAAATTAATTTTTCTCATTTTCCTCTTAATTTAAATGCCAGAAAACTTAAATTAAAAGTGCCACATATTTTTCCAGCTGAAATTAGAAACTCTTTCCAATATCCACATACCAAACCGATAAGATTATAAACCTTTTTTGTGATACGCCAAATATGTTAATAGAGTAAATTTGATAATTATTTGCCAACTACAACCCACAACCACCTTGAATATCTCATAGATAAGATTTTTAAGGGGGGCTTATATGTGCGTTTGTGTTATTTCTTTCTGTGCATTGATAGAGTAGAGTTTGGCGCCTTTTGTTGTGGGTCTCATCTTTTACTTTCTTTTCTTTTGGGCTTCGCTGTTGCTTTTGCGCCAAAGAATGCTTATCGGCATTTGCAACTACGAGGCGAGGCGTTGTCGTCTCGACTCGACTCGACTCGACATTGTTATGGGGCCGAGCCGGTCGGTGGTGGTGGGTTGGGTTCGGTGTCGGGCTGGGGCTGTTGCTTGGGGTTCTTCTTCAGAACAGATAGCAGCAACGGCCCAAAGAAGCGCCAGAGTCGCTGGCGATGATATCATCGCGCACGCTGCTGTGCATATGCCATCAACCATCCAGCAATACAACCGACCGACCGACCGACCAACCAAACGAAGATGTCTAGGCGGGTTCAACGGAAATCCGCATAAACAACCCAACCATGCTGGAGACTCACTCACTGGCCGTGTGTTTACTTTAACGTTTTAGCAAGATAAACACACCATTTTTATTTTTTCTTAATCATTCGACTAGCTCTTATAAAATAAGAAAACGAAACCAGACCGAAAACTCTTCTACGAAAGTTGATTCAACCTTTAATGCACTGCGAACGCGGCGGAAAATGCAAAAGATTTTTACGATTTCGTTCGGAAAATCAAATTGTTTGTCTGGCAATAAAAAAATGTAAATAAATATCATTTGGCAAAGTAGAACAACAGTCTCAAGGAAAACAGATTTTGGTTTTGACCTTTAACGACGACGCGGGTTTCCCTTCCAAATTTTATAGAGAGAGGGTTTATTTATCAACAGTTAAAGCGATAAAATTGGCATAGGCTCGTTGACTTTTAGTAGCGCCAGACATTCCATTATGACATATTTTAAGCTCACAACAATAATATTTTTCTTTAAAGACATATTTGTTATCTTTTACTATGGTCAGAAATTCCTTTATGGCATATTCAAAGCTTTTAACTAGTATCTTGTATTTATACATATTTTAATACCCTTGCAGAGGGTATAATAATTTCGTAATGCTATTTGCTACGCTGTGAAGAAGACCCCATAGAGTTTATGTATTCTTAATTCAGCATCACCAGCCGAGTCGATCTAGCTATGCCTGTCTGTATGTCTGTTTAATCAACGCCCTGTTTTAATTGAACTTCAAGAAATATTGTGGGTTTAGCAAATACATCTGTACCTTTGGTGTAAAGTATCCATTCTATTGTGGGATATCTTTTCAATTAACTTTTATTTATTTAGTTAGAACTAAGAAATTATACATAAACTAAGTTATAATATAATTATCATTTGGAAAGAGAAAGATCGCTAGCTACTTTGATGAATGACTTTAAAGTTGACATTTTAAACAAATGCAATTTACTGCAGATACGAATTTAACACGGCTACTTGCATTTTATTAGTTTTTAACATTTTATTCCATTTTCTCACTTAACTAACCCACAAAATTATTACAATTCTTATTTATAGGCCTGCATTGACGACAATCTGGACATGGTGGAGTTTCTGGTGGAGCGTGGTGCCGATATTAATCGACAGGATAATGAGGGCTGGACGCCACTGCATGCCACTGCCTCTTGCGGGTAAGTCAGTGCTTATGGTTTCAATGAATTCTGTTTCTAATAAACTGTTTTTTGATGTCTTGTCTTGCAGCTTTGTGAGCATAGCTCGGTATCTGGTGGAGAACGGCGCCGATGTGGCCGCCGTTAACAGCGATGGCGATCTGGCCTTGGATCTGGCCATCGATGTACAGCACATGGGCATGATTGACTACATGGAGAAGATGGTGCAGGAACTGAACATCAATGTGGAGGAGGCCCGAAAGGCCGAGGAGCAGGCAATGCTGAACGATGCCAAAAAGTGGCTGCGCAGCGATGCCGCTGAGGTGGACAGGCCGCATCCGAAAACGGGTGCCACAGCGCTTCATGTGGCCGCTGCTAAGGGTTATACGAAAGTGCTAAGCCTGCTCCTGGCGGGTCGCGGCAATGTGGATCGCCAGGATAACGATGGCTGGACGCCACTGCATGCCGCTTCGCATTGGGGCCAAAGGGAGACGGCTGAGATGCTTGTTGAATCGTTAGCCGATATGGATATACGCAACTATGCCGGCCAGTCCTGCATTGATGTGGCCGATCGGAAAATAGTCAAATTCCTGGAAGAACTGCGCAGCAACAAGCGCAACAAGCGACGACCATCTAGTCAAATCAGGTGAGTGAAGGCCACTAAGATGAAGGCTTAAAGTCGGAAACTAATTGAACAACTGTTTATCCTTTGCAGCAGAATCTCAGATGCGATTGAAAATCATGTGGATAAGACGCCCACGAAGCTGGTGCGCGTCGAAGTGCGAAATGATGCCACAAAGGATGGTGCGTATGCCAGCTTTTCTTCCTTACCTTACTCTGGCTGCATAATAAACGCAAAGCTTTCTTTGATTTCTCGCACACAAACATCAACACACACTTTCTTGTGTTCGTCCTGTTTATTATCCTGTTTAGGTTCTCATGCGCGCTAATCTTGTGTTGTCGCAGCATTTAATCGTCAAAACATTTGCCACTGCCACTGCCTCTCGTCCCCTTAAGTCAGTTTAATTTGCCTGCATCATCATCATCATCATCATCTGAATCCATCATCAGTAGCTACCCCGAAATTCTCTTCTCTGCATCTTCTTCTGTATGTGTCTGTCTCTATTTCTCTATTTGTGTATTGTCTCTGCTTGTAAATCACGCACACTGCAGCTGCCAGCAGCAGCAGTCCAAGTGAGGCTGCCGATGCTGCTTCTATTCCCAACGCTGGCGATGATCTAAATGATGATGTTGATGACCTGCTGGTGGTGGCCAGTGGTTCGGGTGCCGCCGAAAGCGACACAGAAGAGCTGAGCGCTTCCACGGAAAGCTCACACTCGACCAGTCTATCCGAGAGCGAAGGTAGTCATAGTAGGCACTTGTTTTGCGTCCCAATTGAGGAGTTGTCCTTCTTCGATCCCTGTCTGTGTGCTAAGCCCGCCAATAAGTCTAAACTAACACCTTTTAGTTGTTCAATAGATTGCTCAAAGATGTCCATTCAACTCGATTTGCTCTTGTTACTTTGTTTTTCCAGCTGAGAACGTCAAGCTTAATCAGCAAATCCACGCCGCGGATCATCATCCAGTCGAGGAGGAGGCGCCTTGGCGACGAAAACTGCCACGTACACCAAACGACAGTCCCACTAATAATCGTAAGTAACGAATGCAGTATTGGGGAGTGCGTTTCAAAGACTATAGATGAAGTTTATTACGTGTTTTTTGAATTTTTAAATTCTTTCAATACTTCCATTCTTTATAAAATGAATTTTTAATAATTATTAAAAGGTCCAAAAAAGAGAAAAATCATTAGTTTATACTTTTAAAAATATCATGTGAAAGCGGCAAGGTAACATTTTGAATAGTTATTGAATGATACGGCTCTAAAAAGCGACCTTTCACAGGCATTATCCTGAAACTTTAAATTGGGACCTCCGAATAAAGTAAATAGATCCATTATTTTTAAATATTTTTTATTTTTTTAACTTGAAATATAGCTAAAAATATTCCTGAGATATACCTAATTGGAATAACTAAAAAATTATATATATAACTAGTTAAAATGAAATATTTAACATAACTAGAAATACAGATTGCGTAGACTTGTGGACCGGCGGACATCCCTAGGGATGGGAGCTTATTTGTATCGATAACTATCGCTATGATTAAGAAATTAAGGAAGCTCTAAACGTAAAGCTTATTATTTAAGAGTAAACTTAAGTTTTTTAAGTGACACAACTCGTTAGCTGACTCAATATTCGCAGAATATATACGTATATATATTCCTCCTCGGTTATGAGCAGAAGCAGATAAGGTTTTATTGAGAAAAGTGTATTATATTATTTCTAATTTAAGTTTCAAATATCTGAAAGCTCTGAAACACACTGCCTACAAATAATCACACTTGTATTCCGAGAATTCTATCATATTCATATCATCCTGCAGAAGTTCCTGATAGAGAGCTTAGCAGCAATAGCTCGGAGACCGCCAACGATGTCATTTTGCGACGCACGCAAAGCTTCGAGAATGATCAAAAGTGAGTTGAAATCGAAACAAATAGAATATTGACAGAAATGCGTGCCGCACACAAACACCAACACAATCACATACCAGCGCATCACTGATTAACCCACATACATATATATTATATATAATGAATATATGTACATTTATATAATCATTAATCTGCCAAATGATTTGACCCACAAATTGCACCGAAAGGTCTCGATTTATTGGTTTGCTTTTGCAGTTTGCTTTTCCCTTGTTCTGCCGATTGCATTTGCTTATCAGTCATCGTATACACACATTTGCTTAACCATTCAGCTTTTGTCACAAAATTATTGATAACAAAATCCAAAATAAAAACAAATTGTATTGGTAACTGTTTACCCGTCTGATGAGGAGTCTTAATTTGGAAAAGCTCCATGATTCATGGCATTCTCTGGCCAAGCACAATGAGCTTTGTTTTATGTCAGAAGTTTTGTATACCATTCGCATTTGGCAAGTTGCGCCGGTTAACTGCAAAAGTAAAACCATTAAGAAAAAGAAAACAAAGTATTGTATTGATTTTAAAATTTTTTGTTTTGCTTTATTTTTTTCCACTCCCTTCTAAAATAAAACTGAAAATTGTATCACCAACGCACCATAAAAAAAAACTACAACAACCAACAACAAACTCATCAAAACGCTTATTCAAAATCTAACCTGCCCGCTCGCTAAACCAACCGCCTGCACGACCGTCCAAAAAAACGCCCGCAAATCGCCCGAATAAATATCCATCAGATTCTATCAAAAGTACAATGAGCTGCGGGCCCGCATAAAGGCCAATTCCTGTCCCATTCTGCCGGCGAATGCGAATCCTAATGCCGCTGCTGCTAATAATAATTCCAATAACAATAATCATCTAAGTAGCAATAACAATAATAATACCAACAATAATAACAACAACAAAAGCGCTCTGCTGTTGGGATATGCTGGCACAACAACAACAACAACTACATCAACAACAAGCACATCAACAAAAGCTAGTACATTCAACAACACTCACACCAACACCAACAACACAAGCACAACACCACAACAACAACAGCCAGCAACAGCAGCAGCATCGGCAGCAACAAATCAATTATATAGCGTTCAAAGATCGGCATCCCTCAAAGATAACTCAATGTATTACAGGTTTGTTTTGCAAAAAAAAAAGAAAAAAAAACAACAAAAAAGAACTAGATCAGATTTTAATAAGTAGGGAATCTAGACAATATTATTAACTAATAAGAAGTAATAGATAAAAAAAGGTCCTTTGAATAGTATCTTTCTAAATTGTGTAAGAGAATCTTGTTTCAACAACAACATTACTGTGAGAAAACGATTGTAATTAAATATAGAGAGACTCCCCGTATTAAAGACTCTTTCAAATGTTTTATAATCTTAGGTTTCCTGTATGATGTACACATTTATGATTTTTTAAACTAACATTAGGAAACTAAGAATAAAATCTGATCTAGTTCACTTGGCCACGCCTACTCATAGCTGTTAACCCCCAAACCTAATTTGTTGTAAGTCTTAACTCTTAACTGTGCTTTTGCTTAGCTTCTTCTCTCGTCTACACCTCCAGAAACCAAACTCATTGCACCAACCAATCGTTTAACATATTTTCCTAGGCCACGCACCAATGTCGTCTACCTTCTCTTGGCTGTATTCTCTCTACTGATATTTGTACACTTCATTAATATTTCCATATTCTATCACTTTGAATCGCAGGAAATCGACTGTTACGATTGCCACGCCCACAAGTACAGCAGCTACGGCAAACACGACGGCGATCAGTTCACCATCGACAACTGTACAGAACCCACCAATACGCAGGTGAGTCTAATTCCTAGATCCAAATGAAACTCTATTACAAAACCTTTGTCGATTGGTATTAGCCAAGTTACTGCGAAGAGTGCTGCCCAGAGCAACAATGGAAGCTCGTCCACGGCCAGTGCCGCCAGCGATGTGGAGAGCTCTAAGCCACCGCCCAAACAGTCTACGGGCAATATTATCAAGAACTTCTTCAAGTAAAGAAAGATATACTAAAGTGTTGTTTCTTATCGTTGAAAGCTAACCCCCGCTAGCCAGCAGCTGCTAACAATAATGCTGTTGTCCCAATAATCCCCTTGATTTGTGTAGCATGATGACCAAGCTTAGGACACCCTAGTTCTTCTTAAAAAAGGATATGAAATCCATACAACATTGCTTACTTTAAGCGTTTATGGCTCAATACGGCTCTATTTACTGCTAGCAAATGTGTCCTCCTAATTGAATAACCCTTGTTCTGACTTATTTAAATCACTATTAAAATAAATTAAAACTATTCCAAAACCAATTATATTTGTATTTACCCATTTTAGATCCTTTGTGCCACCGGTACGCGATGAGGAGAGTGAAACGCAGCGAAAGGCACATGCCAAGCGCGTGAGAGAAACCCGGCGATCAACACAGGGTGTTACCCTCGACGAGATCAAGAGTGCCGAGGAGCTGGTCAAGAAGAAGAACCTGGGCATGGCAAATAACAATAATAATAACAATATCAACACCACCACCACGAACACGATTAGCAACAGCGGCGTAAGTAGTCCAGTGACCAGATATTAAATCATTATTCACGATCACAACAAAAACCCAAGCAAACATCCCACACTCGAGGAAGCTCTCTCTCTCTCTTTCATTCTCTCTCCATAGAATCATTAAGTCCATTTGGTAGATCATGCCCATAGTCCTTGACCAGACTACGGCAAATCACATATACACGATGTCCACATGCAGTTCACAAACCATTCCAAATGTTAAGCAAAATACACACCAGATCAAAAAAACGAAAGAAAAAAAAAATGCTTATGGTTATGGTGTCCGTCCTTCCTTTTTTGTTGGATATTCCCCTTACTGTTTATGTGTTATGTGTCACCCACACGCACTCTCATTCGAAAAAATAATAATTTGTTTATTCCATTAATTGTTTGTGCGTGTGAGTGAAAAATAGTTTACTAAAAAATGATAGTAGTTTTAGTTTAGCGAATACCACAAAGTAGCAATAAAGAATGCAAAAGATTCGAAAATGGCTCAAAAAAATATGGTTTTGAAATTGACAATTTTAACAACAACATAGAATATTAATAACTTTTGTAATATTTTACAACCACCGAATTTGTAATAACAATAGGCAACCATTATTGTTTAACAAGAACATACACTTTTCAACAGCAATATAAAATATATAACAACAATATAGAATATTCAACAACTACATAGAATATTGAACAACATTGTAAAATAATTAACAATAACAACATATAATATTCAATAACAATAGAAAATATTTAAAAATCAAACTTTAATGTTCAACAACGACATAGAATATTCAACATCAAGATAAAATATACAACAACAACATAGAATATTCAACAAAATGTTTACAATATTCTACAACAACAACAAGAAAATATTTTAATGTTAAACAACAACATGGAATATTCAAATATAATATAATATATTTAAAATAAACCTTTAATGTTCAACAACAATATCAAATATTCACACCAAAAACTTATCCATTAATGTGCTACTTAAATGAATTTGTAGATCAGTTGGTTATATCCCTTAAACAGCTTTAACGGGTTGTCGTACATCTTTAGTCAAGTTGATGGATATAATCAATGCAAGCCACATTATTCAAATCTTTTGCATTCTGTTGTTTCGCCTCAACAAAAAGCAGCCCTAAGTTGCTGTCATCATTTCAATCAGAGTCTCATCGATCAATCAGTGCTCCCATTTAGCGTACGTTGCTACCCCGTTTCTTTTTATTTTGATTATTCGCTCGTGATCGATTGCAATATCACACTTAACCACCAATCAAGTTGAGTTCAAGTTCCTGCGTATGCGCCTCCGCTCCGCTCCTGCCACGCCCCTTGACCCAAACGCCCGAACCGCCTCATCAATGTTCAGTACTTGTTATAGCGTAGCCTTTTGCTTATGATTTCCAATCATCGGCTTCAGTATCAAGCAGCATCAGCAGACCAGTGAACCATAGCGTAATTACATTCCAACTCGTATTTATGTTGCAGTTTTTAAGTTATATATCTAGGCTCTATATATCTATATATATTGATATATGTCTATGGAATATGTTGATGATTTTTTTCATTTTGCATGTCCCATTTGCATGCGTAATCGAATCTAAAGTATCGTTATCGTTATCGTATGCAATTGATATATTTTATGAATTATGAAGCGGGAACCCCTTTGATTTTTGGTTGAGAGCAACACACTCGCGCGTCCATTCGCCCTTTAGGACAATTGTTTTTATTTTTGTTCCAAACTAATATTATTAACAGAACGAAACAAGCGCCGCCCCATCCAGCAGTGATCAGCGGGAGGAGACGCAACCGCCGCCACCGCCCACCACGCCACCGCCAGCAATAATTCCCACCACAACGACAGCAACCGATGAGACGGAAATTGAGGAGTTGGTGACGACCCATCCACCTCCTCCTCCCCCGTCAACTGACACCACAGCCACAGCCAGCTTCACCTTATCAGCTCCGGCACGAAGATCCCTTTCGATGGGCGATGGCGATGGCGATGCCAATAGTGAGACGGAGGCAACGGACGAGTCGGTGGTCAGTGCCAGCTACACGATAGTTTCCAAGAGGGACAAGCTACCCGTCGGGTCGGAGGAGAGTGCTGTGGAGAACAGCAAACAAAAGACTGATGACACTATGAACACCGGCCCCGAAGAGAAGGCAAAAGAGGTGCCGCATATTAGGCCCACAGATCTGCCACTGATCCCAACTCCGGCCATGAAATCATCATCCACGGCCACCACGCCCGCTGCCCTCGAGAGTCCAGTGCGCTTGCGGGACAAGCGGAGCCTAGCCGGAAGCCAGGATTCGGAGACTAAGTCCGATACCGCCTCGCCTGTGTCCACACATCCGGACTTCAATGCCCGTGACTCCCTACTAAGTCTCTACGCCCGACGCACGGTCGACGGCAGCGCGGGAGGTGGTGCTGGCGGTGGTGTTGCAAGTGGTGCTGCTCCCTCATCTTCGTCGTCGTCCTCGTCGGCAGCAGAGCGGCGTCCGTCTTGGCGCCTGAAATTCGATGCCGGGTCCAAGGTATGCCACCACACTACCCAACAACACTGCCCTCTAATCGAACCCGATGATAGCCTAATCCCAAATATATATGACAGACTGTTTTTCGATCGGTTGCCAAACTCAACTCGTGTGTGCCATAAATATATATATATTTGTTAATCTCCAAGTGTAGCATGGATTTATTTTGATTAGTGTGTGAATTTAATGTATTTCTTTTGGCTCTTGGGAGTCGTAAAAATACCCTTGCTTTAGCTTAATTCGAAACTATTGGAATTCATTATTTTAACCAAAAACCTTATAAAAACAAGATGCATAGCACGCGTACATTTGAATTGCAAGCAATTTTTCGCTTAAGATTATGCTCTTCAATCTGTGATTATACACAGATAAATCAAGTGCGTGTGTGTGCGTTCAGATCTAGAATGCTTGAGAATACATGTGCATACAAGAAACCGCTGGATGTCGCTGTATGCGGCGCTATCTTAAGCTTTTGAACAACCTTTCAAGAGAGCCTGGAGCCAGCTCTTAAACCAGAACTATAAATTGGTACGACGTTACACATCTTGTTATTAAAAGGTCTTTGTATTAACCATACCATTTTTAGTGGCCTTTTATTATATAGAGCTCGTAGGTAAAAGTTTACCGTCTTTCTGTTGTCTTAATTGAAAACTTTGTTTTCCTCGTAATTTTCTTCGTAAAGCTTTCTTTCAATTTATCGATTGCTATTCTGTTAAGCGCTCGAACATTGGGAGTCAGAAGATGAAAAAGAAAATGAAATACGTTTAATTATTACTTTCGACCTCTGGCTTAAGGTTATTATTTGCTCTCAATACATTTCGGATTAACCTTATCATTCTATAAAATCTTATAATACATAATACCATTATATCTTTATTTAAATGTCATTCTATAAAATCTTTATTTCAATATAATTTTATCAAAAATGAAAATTCCTCATTGTTGCTTATAGCAAGGGTAATAAACAAGTTAATTACATGTGTGGACTGCTTGTTTATTTAGTTGATTTATTATAGTTTTTACCGCCTGAACATTATTATTTTTAAGACTTGTTTTCATTAAGTTGTATTCTTTCACGTCTCAATTTGCTCGTAATTTATGCTTGGATATTCTCGCTGACTAGGCAAATGCATTTGTTAAGTAATTATCGGGATCTTATAGTGTAATGTATGTATTATTTTATAGAGCCCATCAAGTATTTATTTCCAAATCCTTTCATATGTATATATATTCAAACATATCTATCCTATTCATATATATTCTGCTGGTGACCGAACATTGATGTATAAATATTTACATACATGATGCAAGATGTGTCTTCTTATTAACTTGGCTGATGTCGGCCTGCATTTTTAAGTTCTCCTAACCTTGATTTATTTTACTTACCTGCTGTTAATATTTATTATTTAAGTAAGTTTAATATATTTGCATGAAATTTGATAAAAAACTACATTTTGGTTAAATATTTACAATCGAATGGTTCAAGGAAATACAGGGAAATGGCTTAGCTTAGGTTATTGGGTTGCGGGCTCCTAACTGGATGCAAAACGGTGTCTCTGATACATGTTAATTACTACTAAATGTTTACTATAAACTAACTCCCGCTGCATTCGAATGATTCTTCAAGACATGACGACATAGCTTCTTGTTAGACCAAAAACACACATTGCACACACAAACCAAAAAACAAACCAACAACGACAACTTTATAGAGAAACATTTCAAAACATAACTTTATATACTTGTAATGATATAAACTTCCATATTTATTTTTTGCTTTGAAGCCATTAATAACGAATATTTATTCCCTGCAGTTTAAGCTGGAGGACATTACCAGCGGCGGAACATATCCGCCCAACAACAGCACCATTATACCCAGTGCTCCGGCAGTGATGGCAGCCGCCAATCTGTCCACCACCACTGGTGTACAGCGGCGCATTAGCAGCGGTCCCAATGCATGTAAGTTGTTAAATTCAACAAAATGATTGCTAAGTTATTAACAATTCTTTTGTATTTTATTAGTAAATGCTTCCAATCAGTCGCTCAACTCGGTGGGTCGTCCTGTTTCCGCCCCCAGCGAGAGCACAACCAACAACAGCAGCGCCTATGTCACGCCCTCGGCTCGAAAATATGAAACGAATGCCACGTCAACGGCGTCAGCGGCAACGAATACTAACACAACCTCCAATTCAGTGTCTGCAACCAGTGCCAATCATTCAACGACTACGGCGACCACCGCTACGTCCAACCATGATGATAAGGGTAAGGATCAGTCGGGGAATTGTAGAAGAAAGCGTTTAGAAAGGATGCTTTGAATACAGAATACAGGGAAGAAAAGTCCGACATAATATCATACCGAAAGTATCGTAAACGTTGATGTATTAAATTTTAAGAATCGAAAAGTATCGCACTTTACGTTAAAATGTCGGTAGTATTCAAAAGTATATTCCCTTTTCTTTGGTCCGATATATTAAACAAAATATTGATTTATCGCATATACATCACCACGTTAAGTTATCGATTTATTATCGACTCTTGTCATAGTAGCGATATATTGATATTTTGTGTCAAATTTAATAAGTATATGTATATGTTCGACTTGCATTTGTTTGAGTAAAACCGAGCTGTCCCGTTGTACTTTTCCAATGCCAATAGAACGCTTACACTATCGGTGTGAGCAGAGCGCGGACAGAGAAACTTGCTGACTCCGTTGTAGCTTTAATATTTTAATTTTTCCGATTACTACAACGTCAAACTAATTATTTTAAAAACAAATTATGCCAGATTCGTTGCACTTTCAAGAAAATCTTAAGATATTTTCCCTTCAACTAACTGGAACCTGTTTTCCCTCCTCCCTTTCATCCTATAGATAATGACAAGGAGAACGATAATCGCACACAGACCGTCATCCAAAGGCGACGCAAACCGAAGCGCAGATCAACGGGTGTGGTTAACATCGACATGGATGTAAGTACTTAAATCGCTTATTCACACTAATCAGATATATGCACATACATCATTCATGGGCCGTTTGTCAGAATAAATGAGCCTTGGGCCGGCCGAGAGAGCGGCATGCCAATTATTCTTCACACAAAATACTAATTAGTCAAAAGATTAAGAAAAATGCTAAATATATAATGAAATCTCTTCTCTGTGTTTTGTTTTGCTGCAGGAACTGGATCCCGAGCGTCAGACCGAGTCCAACAACGACAACGAGGAGAAGGAGAAGGAGGTGAGTCTTTTCCGAGAACTTTTCCATATGTTAATTACCAACAACAACAACAATAACAGGAAAAATATTATCTAAAAGCAACAATTGAATATTTTCACACCTTTGCCAAGTAATTCGAATTTATGGCAACCAGCAGCCGCTTATTTCCGCGCTGCGCACCTGGGACTCTCATGCTCTCCTTTGATTTTTGCCAACGTCACACCTTGTCACAATTTAAGAGCGTCCTTCAAAGTAGCTGCGCCTCCTCTTCCCGCCTAGTTTCATCCACATCGTCGTCTGTCTGATCCAATTAGCGGAGTGACCTAAAAAAAAAAAATGAAATACGAAATTATGATTTGCCATTTGCGCCGAAAAAGTGCGCACGTGGCATTGTGGTTTTCGGTTAAATTTTCGTGTGTGGGGAAATTTAAGTGTAAGTGCAAGGCAACTGCACAAATCCTTTCATGGCCGAGGTCAGAACTATTAGTGCGCAACCAATTTGCGTCCAAAGAAATCACGGGTCCACCACCGCTCCACCGAGAACCTGTTAACAATTTATCTGCGCTAGTGTCAGACTATTATTAAAAACTGACACAATTTCTGAGTGCATCTTGTCATTAACAAACGCGCGCTGCTCTGGCGTTGATTTTGGCTCTGCTTGTTTCTTGAACAAGTTATTAATTGTTTTTCACATTGGACAATTGAAGAAGCCAACCCAGACTAAGTCAGCGTAATATATATATGGCTGATGCTTAGCCTTAAATTAATGTGTATTTTATTATTTGAAAATATATTCTTAGATGGCTTTTAAAAGGTCCATTAGGGTAAGGGAATAGCGAAATGTTTTAACATTCACAAACATGAAAGTTGTACTTGTTAACCTCTTGGGTTTTTGCATTTATTCTTTATAAATTGTGTAGTTAAAAAGTAATGCTAGAAAATTATTTTTACTTTCTTGTAAATATTCTTCAAAGCATTTTATTTCTCTATGTTTTTCTTTGTATTATTACGACGTATTTTAGACAGTAAAGGAATGTACATTTAATTGCTCAATTACTTGACTGAAATTGTGCAGAAAATATACACTGGATGGCAATCCACATAGTGACGATAAGCACCGAAAGTATTATGCTACCATCGTTCGATCACATTTAGTTAAATATCGATTGGTATTGTAAATCTCTTTAAATAACTAGTACGATTTTATCCTAATTCTAATATACATTTAAAAAAATTACAAATCATTTAACTTCTTTCGTTTTCGTTGTAACGAATGCAAAACGTAACGTTGCAAAATATCTAGCCTTAAAACTAAAGTCAAAAGAGTCAAAGAAATTAGTTTAATTATTTGAAAATTATGTCAGGGCAAAGTTAAATATTATTCGTCACAATATTTGATATCAGAAACGTTTTAAAGTTAAAGGTTACATCGCTAACTTTATCCTACCTTATTAATGATGTAAGTTCTTTTAATTTATGGTACCCCCTGGAAATTCCTTTAAATCTAAATGGAAAAGACTTTAATAGTTTCCCCTGAAATTTGTTACTCTATTTTTGACTTTCCATTTTCGGAGAAGCATTAAGTAATATGCACTTTCGGCCATGTGGCTTCCCCCAAAACCCATCCATCTAACGATGGCAGCAACCCATCTGCCATCGCTGAATATGTTGACTATGTGTCACCATCTCTGATTGACGATGTCAAGTGTTTGCCTCAGTGCAATCGTAATTTTCTTAGCATTTGCATCCGAGGAAATCACTTTCACAATCTCTAGACTTCACTAGACTAGACCAGACAGCTTGTGTTGTACAACAAATTGGTCAATTACCGAGGCACGACCCACAACAGAAGGAACGTAGCACAAAGGCAATCTAAAGAACGAAATAGGAATATTACGAAAGGCAGCAGGCGGCACACGTACGTTGAACTTAGTTTTTGGCTAAATTTACAACATTTTGCATATGGCATTCGCTTCCTCATTCCTCTCCCTGCGCCAAAAAGGATCGTCATGCTGTATTTATAGACAGGCAAAAATGCATCCATCGAAAGTGGCCAAAGGGGCTGCTCGCTGCCTCTGGCCCAGTTATAAGGGGGCAGCGGAAAGCAACAACTCCCCAAATTGGATTCTCCTGTCGCATACACTTTGCTTTAAAATTAGACTCAACCGAAATAGTTTCTCCTATGCTGGGGCTCTCTTTTTTTTCCCTAAGTACCCAGTATTAGGGAAAGGCAAGGGTATATTGTTTATAGGTAACAACTCTGACAAAACAAAATGGAAATAGTGTGGAGTAGGAAATATATTACATCTACATTGCGCATATATTTTTTACTGATTCAATCCTTAATTTTAATATAAACACAAAGAACAATGGGCGGGCATGCGCATTTCTCTGCAGGCGCTCTGCCGACACACGTACGCTATCAATATTCGTAAGACTTCGGCAAAGGTCTCCGCGTACGCTCTTGGAAAATGAAAGCACAGTGATGTCCCATTGTCTGGCCGTTTTTAGCGTTCCATTTTTTATTATCGTCTCTAAGCATTTAATTTAATTTCTCACACATACAAATGCAATGCCGGCACGTGCTTATTATGCTGCGGACCACTGCTGTAAAACCCCCTTTATGCAACCCCTATAAGTAGGCAATACGTTTAACCTACTAGAAACCGGGTACTCAATGGTCGTGACTCTCGGTTCCCTCTCCTTTTTCGCTGCAGTCTTGTGTCAATGACTGCTTCGCCTTTTGGCCCAGTTTGCGGCATTTGTGCTCTCTTTTCGCATCATGCTCTCCCGATGCTTGTTCTGATGACCCCAGCATAGTTAACAGTTTTGCGTCTCGGACATTGGGCCGAATACGTGTGCGATTTACTAAATTTAGACCAAGAAGACCCACCAACAAACATCAGCCAGGTGAAAACTCGCACAGCGCTAAATTCTGTGTGCGCAATTTCAAGTGAAAATTCGGCTAACGTTCCTTCGCCCCTTTGAATTTTCCTGTTGCCGCTGCACTCTTTGTTTCATTTTTCTTATTTTCATATCTCAGTTTATAATAATATTCCCGATTATTTGTGTTGTTATATTCTTTTTTCCGGCTCTTTCTCTCTTTGTCGAACTCTTAATTTGGCATTTCGTTCTCTTCGGGTCGCCTGGGTTGGCTCTTTTGTGTTTATTTCGGATCGCGTTCGTTCGCTTTCAAATAAAACATTTCAAATCGCCAGCGAGCAGCACAGTTGAGTTTTGTGCGCACAGCACAGCGGATCATCTTAGTAAAATTCAGATCAATTCAGTTTAGATCATCAGCTAATCCAAGCTAAGCCAATCTCCAAAGAAATTCAATCTATACTTTGATGTAAATCCCAATTAAAAGCCAGAATTCAATACGACGTCAAGTGCAACGAGACAAGAAAAAAACAAACAAAAACCACAGAGACCTGTCGAACGTGTCAAAGAGTTGGTGGGGATAAAAAAAAACACACGCCTAGATCAGTTTACCCCCGGGAGAAGAGGGGATTTTCCAAGCCAGAGTTTTCGAAAAACAAGTTGATGGAATCGCAACGCGTTTCCATTTTCGGCACAAACTGCGCATAATTTTTGGACATTTCAAGTTGAGGCTCTTCACTAAGCTCCTCAGGTGGCTTCTACAAATATGGGCAACTATTTTGATAAGTTTTTAATTTGATTTCGCGAACGTGCCTAATTTTGTGTTTTTTTTTTTGCATCAAGATGCGAAATGTTAAAGTTTAAAATGCGAACTTGAAGAGTTCAGAATTTAAAAAGCAGTTTTGAAATTAATAAATTAAGTTTCCTTAAAGAAAGAACATTTTTTCATATACTTTCTTAAAATTAAATTAAATAATTGTTTAAAAATATTCCCAAATAATAGTTCATCTTCCTTGTACATATTGAGATTATTTCCAAAAATTTATTTCCATTTCCTAATCCATTTTATGATGCCTTCTCGACCCATTCAGTTCATTTATCTTCTCGCCATGACACAACACAAAAAAGTGTATATTCAAAAAGATTCGTTTTTATATGCGATATTTAGCCAAGTTAAATGTTTGAATTACCAGGCAATGAAGCCATGAACAAGGCATAAAATGTGGGGGAAAATATAATTTCAAAAGGCCAAACATTTAAGCTCTTCGAAGGAAAAAAAAAAAAAACTGCCACTTCATTCATGGGCGGTTGTCCTATAGATAGAAAAATATATTATTTAAGGCAGCATCAGCAGCAGCAGATACATAAAACAATTCTAGTAGGAAACAGAAAAGCGGGCTTCGTCATAAATTATATGCATTGGAAAATTGCTTGAGAGGAAAAACGTTTTCTATCCCCGGAGATAATGTTTGTTGTTTGTATCCGCGTGTGGGCGGAGGATGAGGATGAGGAGCCTCAACTCTTAGTGAAAACAAATAAATAGCGTAGCAGGCCGGCCTGCTGCGGTATAGTTTTTCGGAACCATATATCACGTTTTTGTATGTGTTTTCAATTCGATCAAGAGCATCGGTCAGTTGGGGGTACGAAAAGCGGCAAAGGAAAATTGTCAAAATTTATGTCTTGACGTCATTTTCCCCGGTCGGTTTCCACGGCACGGTTGCACGGCACAGGGCGAACCACATGTCAATATTGCGCGTTCTCCATATTGAAAGATCCCGTTTCGTATATAGAATATATCCACACAAGTGTTGTTTGTTTTTCCTTCATTTTTGTTTATGCCAAATTCATGAACATTTTGTGTGTTCGCTTTGATTTTAATTGTAATTGCCTTTTGTTGTGTTGTGTATATGCGCTGCCTCTATAAATGGAACACAAATCGATCAGAATCGAAGTTGAAATGCCCTTCAATTGCGCGTATCATCCCCCAGGGGTCTCGTCTTGTTTAATTGATGTGCTTTTTATACACTTGGATCATGATGAAACCGAAATTCAATTAAAGTTCAAAGAGGCTATCAAAAGAGACAGCTGGCTATATGTTCGGAGAGTTCTGTGTATTAAAAGGGGTTATAAATTGTATTAAATTGAGCAATTTAAGAGGATAAATGAGTATTTGGGGAATTTATATGACTAGAAATAGAAAATCCAACATTTAAAGAATATGTTGTTGCAGGTTTTGCACTTAAAATTCCCAAATACGAATTCAGGGACCAGTAGGAATTCAGTATAAGTTAGCAAAATTATCGCTGATTATGTTACTTTACTAGAAATCGATAGATATGTATACCACAAAGATTTGTGCTCTTCTTCGGACAAGAACTATGTATTTTTTACATTATAATTCGTTTTATGCGATTTAAAAAGCTGACAAGACCTCGTTTAATCTAAGGAACTCTTCCAATATTCCCAACAATCCAATATTCAAGTACAAAAACCTAATGGCAAACCTCTTGGTAAATGGAAAATCCCCTCTCAAAAAGAAAGAGCATGCAAGTCTTGTGTGCCTTTTCTTGTGTTTAAACGTAATTGCACTTTGGCATTGACGATTGATATACGAACTGCCAGGGGAGAACTGCTAAGAGCTAATGGGGGATCACACACACACTTTCTTATAGCCATCACCAGCGTCAGAGCGAGATGTCCTTTCGCTCGAGATCACGAACACAGGCACCGCTGGCCAGTCGCCGGCGTTCCCTGTCCTCCAGTTCGCGCATGGCTCCCACGAGTGCTTCATCAGGCTCGTATGGCTATAATGGGAGTAGCTACAACGGATCCGGCAGCAGCACTGGTCGTCCGCTGAGCACTGGCTATTTTCCCAGCAGCGGCGGCACCTCCAGCTACCAGAGTCCCTATGCCAGTGTTTACAGCTCCCGGGAGAGCTTGTATGGCGGTGGAGGCGCTAGTGGTGGACGCAGTGCCTACGGTAATCGCTATGAGTACGGGGCGGCCAAGTATCATCATCATCATCATCATCACCAGCAGCAGCAGTTCACCAGCAGCCACCACTACTTGAATCAACATTCTCAGCCTTCGACGGGAGTAACCTCATCCGCCTCTGTCTCTGCCTCCTCAGCCTCCTCAGTTCCAACCTCATGCCATGCCATGCCATCATCCACAACAACTTCTATAGCTTCTAATGCCGCAATGCTGCCAGCAGCAACTAAAACGCAAACGCACCATGGCAATCGCTACTATCTGCAGCTGCAGCCCACCGCTTCACCGGGTCACCACTATAGCCACCTGTCGGTGGGCAAGCATATCTCGGCTCACAGTTATGGCCCGTCTAAAGCCTCTGCTCTCTCCTCCTCTCTGTCCACCGTCTCCTCGTCGTCGTCCTCTACCTCGAACTCCGCACCCTCGACTGGAACAGGCAGCAGCAGCGGCGGCTACGACAGTTCAAGGTATAATCCCAGCTCATATTCCTCGGCGGGTTCGTCGTCCTACTCGACCCCCAGCGATCGATATGTCAGTCCCTATTCGAGCATCTACGATAATGGTGTGACGACAGCCTCGCTCAGCTTCAAGTCGCCGGGCCTGAGCTCCTCCAACTCCTTCAAGGGTTCCCGCTTGCTGAAGACCAAATCCCTGTCAGCCTCGAATAGCAGCCTCAATGCAGGAGGAGCCTACGGCAGCAGTACACCCTCGACCAGTGCCGGTGCAACAGTGGCCGCCATTGCAGCCACAAGGAGTAATTCCTTGCGGGAGCAGGAGCGCAAGTCAAGACATCGGTCGCGTTCGAAGAGTGCGGCACAGCGTTCGATAAGTGCCTCCTCGGAGAAGAGTGAGGGATATGAAGTAAGCAGAGGTGTTCATTAAGCTTAGTTTTATTTATTTAATATTATTTTGGCCATGTTGTTGTTGTTGGTATAAAAATAAGCTATAATCTGTTCGGATTTCTATAAAACTCCCCTTAAATAAATATTAAATCTTGTTTTCCTTTTGCAGAGTGGCAGCGAGCGGACATCCCGCTCCAGACTTGGCAGCACAGCGAGTACTGCCACCACGAGTGAGTCCAAGAGCGACAAGGCAGAGAACGGCGATGGCATTGATTACAAGGCGCTCTGGGAAGCGGCCAAGTGAGTATATAGATCAGTGGTCCGCACCATTATAAAGCCTTGCCGACAATGCATTGAATGCAAGAAATTGAACGAATATTTAACGCTAAATACGGCTCGAATTAGGTAAAACATGTCTTCGGGACATCACTAATGCAGTCCCCATTGCCGAAGTCGCACGAATGTTGATAGCGTGCATGTGTCGGCAAAGCGTAGGCAGAGTAATTCGCTGATCCGTGCGGATAATATAGATCTTTGTAAATACCTTTGACCAACGTAAATACCTCTCCTATTCCTACCCAGATTGGAGAACGATAAGCTGAAGCAGACGCTCAAGCAGAAGGACGATGAAGTTGTGCAGACGCGCGCCACGCTCGAGCGATTCGCCAATGCCGTAAG
This sequence comes from Drosophila kanapiae, assembly GCA_008042475.1. Lineage (NCBI taxonomy): Eukaryota > Metazoa > Arthropoda > Insecta > Diptera > Drosophilidae > Drosophila > Drosophila kanapiae. The sequence continues at coordinate 34,674 of VNJM01003255.1, forward strand.
TACAGAAACACGCCCCTAACACGCCCACGCCCACATTCACGCCCACTAAGAAAATACAAAGAAATAAATAATAAACAAACTGCTGCAAAACAACAACACGAAACACAATAAACTTAGTTCAAGGATGCCTACTAAAATTTACAACTTTATCACAAAAACAATACAAAAACTCTAGCTGCCTCTTTTTCCCTCTCATGTGAAGCTTACAGCTCGCGCTCTCTTTCGCTCTCTATATACGCATATATATATATATATATCTTTATCCGATCTCTTGAAACCACAACACCACAACTGAACAAGAACAAATGAAAACAGTACAAAACACTGGATATACAAAAAAAAAAAATCGAAAAATGCAAAACGAAATCTTGTTTCATTTCACATATTCGCAGACAACGAAAAATTCACTATCTGAACTTGAGAAACGCGAAAGAAGAGCTATGGAACGCAAGCTTTCCGAGTTGGAAGAAGAGCTCAAGGTAATTACAAAAGTGTCCTTAACGTTGCCGCTGCGCCGCACTGTTGCAGGACTCGAAATTGATTGCTATCGTTTGGTTTACTTTCCCCTTTTTATGATTTTTTTGTGAAACTCCTTCCGCCCTGAAGCATGCAAACTACATTTGAAATTGACTCTTCTCTTGTTTTAAGTTTGTTTTTTATTTTTATATTAACCCATCCCCGCCGATTGATTTAAGCAAAATTATTAATTCGAATTGAAGCTGTTCCTGTTCTGTTCTTATAATCCCGCCGCCCCCTGATCGAACACGTTTCTTTGCACTGAGTTGGAGCAATGAATCCGTTTATTATACATATTGCTTTTACCCATTTTTGGCCAGATGCTGCGCTTTTTACACATTATAGAAGAACACCTAGTTGACTAGCTAGCTGTCTTTGGTGTGTGTTTGAATGCGAGATGTGGCACTGTGTTGCAGAAACCCCATTTGATTTACAAATTGATTTGCCAAAAAGACCTGTGTATATAGTATATATATCTTTTCTGTTTTGCTCCCTCCGCTGTACAGTGAAGCGATCGCTTGATTTCTTTTTCTTCCTTGTTGCCTATATTTATTTTTGCCCCATCTTTTCTGCGTCCTCCGTCTCCAAATGTTGTCATCAGATCATCAACTCATGCTTGGTTTTGTGTGTTTGCCTTCTGTTTGGTTTTCTCATCTCGCACAACCTCAACAAGAACAACAACACACAACAGGAATAACAAACAAACCAACGACTGACATCAGACATCACCTCAGACATGTTCTCATTCAAAAAGACATCTCTTCAGACCATTATGTTTCTCTGTCATCACCAGACCTCTCATCATCATCATCATCATCATCAACATCTCGCTCTATCTATCTCTCATTGTTAAATTGTCAACCCTTTTGAGTTTCCGTCACTGTTCCCATTGCGTGTTTATACGTTTATCGCTAAACTCACTTAAATTGTTTCAGATTAAAAAAGAAATATATATATAAAAACAAAAGCGCTCTCATTCCAATACGCTCACTCAAATTTGTTTTTCTTTTCTCTCTCTCTCTCTTCCCACGCGCCTCATCGATCGAACAAACAATCGAACTGTCGAAACAATCGGCTATCGACTATCGTTATCGCTAATCGCTCAAATATCTAAACAAACAACAAAAACCATGTGTTTTTTTTCACTTTGATTTTCTTGCGTCGCCGCTGTGCTATTTTGTTATCACTTGCTGCGTCCTTATTTTTTTTTATATTGTGTGATTTTTAGCTGTTGCAGAAGCTAAAGACTGAGAACGACCGTCTGCGTGCCGAGAATCGGGCCCTCACACGGGTCGTCTCCAAGCTGACCACCTCGGCTCAGAGTCAGCTGGCCAAGACCAAATAGGCGCAGATCAAAAAGCATTTAGATTGCCCCCAGCACCAGCACCCAAGAACCAAAAACCAAATAATGCCCAATATCAAAAACCACAATATCTGAAATTCTCACTTACCCTTTGCTCACGCGCACAATGTCGCGAATATCGTTATATATCGTTTCTATATAATACAGTATACTATATATTTAATACACCTTGATGTCGTTGTTATAAATATATATAAATATGATATATAAGCAGACAGGGGTGCCACAGAAATAGCTGAGTATTTGAAATCAATGCAAATGGCGCCCAAAAGTATGCTTCACACGAATTTGCTATCTAAAATACGTCACTCTATACTTCAGGGCACTTTTTAAAGAGATTTCATATCTGTGGCTCCCCTGATAAATAAATATACACAACTCTTTTGCGAGTAACAACATTAACTAAATGTATCGTAGATAAATTAAGTTCACATTGAGCTGAGATCACTGGTAATATATAAAGGCATTAAACATTACTTAAACTACAACTCCCTAGGAGGCAATACTCTCTCCCTTTTGATAGATCCACAAACTTCACTAGTAGGAAATTTCTTTCGAATAGTACAATCTTTGTTTGTTATTTTGGTTAACTAAATTATACGGTTTGCGAATTTATAAAATATTTATATCGAATAAGGGAACTACTCAGACCACTGTACGGTTGATAAGTACGTTTAAATCAAAAACTAAGCCCACAATTGAATCAAAAAGAATAAAGCTCATCGAAACCAACGAAATCAATCATCAAACACCCCCACCACCAAAAAAAAAAATAAAGATATGATACAAGAAAACAGCATCAGCAAATCCCGGGATCCCAAGGATCGGTCAGCTATATATACATATATATAATCGAACATCAAAGAGAGCGAAGAAGTGGTCTGGTTGGTGTGATGCTGGAAACTTAATGGTAAATGTGCCCCACCACTGACACTGACTTTGAAACCTGCGCCTCCCCAAATATTATGAGCTGCTGGCTGTTGTTTTGTTGTTTATACCACATATATATCATATAAAAGAATACATATAATAAAATATATATTTTAGCTATATAACTGTATCCATGGAGTGTTTCAAAATGGTGTACCAAGTACTTTTTTAATAAAATGAGAAATAAACGGAAAGGTTTGGGAAAGGGGGACTCTGTTCTGTTTCATTTAAAAGAAGATGATGCTGGCGCCTAAGAGATTGCTGTAAAGATAAATTAAATTAATTTTAAATATAGAATCCCTTTAAAACGTAATATTCCGTACTTATACCCCAAATTATTTTAAATATTTATTTACTGTAGTTTTGGGATATAAATAAATATATAATTAAATAATGGTACAACTTCTTGAAGCACTCCAGCTGTACATATATAAAAAAGATACTTACTTAATACTCTACCGTTTAAAAAAATTGTCTATTAAAATTATACTATGGATTTATACCCTCTTGTTGTTAAATATTGTTACACGTTTTATCCGCAATTTTGTTTATCCTTCTTGTGTGTTGTATTCGACTCTCAACACCCCACGACCATCGATCTTGAGTTATATTATGAAATAAACAAAAACCTTTGCCCATTGTCGTTCTTAATTCAACTTATTGCTGTTTATTGTTTCCCAAACTCCACGCTGGGTGGGTGTTGACGATCCCAGGACACGAGCATTCGCATCTTAATTCATGAGATCCATTCTACATTACTTGATATATATGACCGATTGTCTATATAGCTCGCTTATCACAGCACACGAGTCACAAGGACACACAGACAATTTCACAAAGTCATACCATATTTCAAGTGTGTAGTTTCTTGTGGTTAAGTGCATGTTATTTCTGGTTCTTTATACGATATTAGGGCTGACCAAGATGAGTTCTGTATCGTTTTTCCTTCCCCACCCTAGGCAATTACTAATTGTTTGTTGTTGTTTCTATTGTTGTGTTGTTGCTGCTGAGGCATACCCGAAAATAATAATAAAAAATATATATTAACTAAGCATGCCCTTGCCGCCCCTAATCGCCGACATAATCGTATATTGCTTTCGATATTCTCTGTATAATTTAACTAATTTATTTCTTTTTAAACTCTTTTACTTTGACGACGCCTTCTTTACACACAAACACAGCAACTCGACGCCTACAAGTCGGATAATCATCGCCTGAAGGAGGAGAACGCCGCGTTGATTAGAGTAATTAGCAAATTAAGTAAATGAAATTATGTTTTACTTTCACAGTGTATATGTATGTCTGAGAACCTATATCATCATCGAGAATCAACAATTTTACTTTATTAACCAGCTAAAAGAGAAGGCTGAAAAAAGAAGGAAAACGGGAGAGCATGTTAGGGCGGCGAGAGGAAATTTCAAAATTTGTTTATTATTTTTGTGTTAGGCATTTAAGCATTAGGTGAAACCATGTTTCAAATATCGTTGATAATTGTTTCGTTCGTTTTATATATAAACAAAGCAACAAAAAAAAAAAGAAGATGAAGAAGAAAGAAAATCTAATGTATTTGGTCAAATTTTATATACGAAAATAGAGAAAATTATAAAAATAAACTTACACAAATCAAGCTTAACTATATTTACATACACAACATTATGATCAAATCGATCCGAGGCGAGAAATCGAAAGAAAACCTTTGCATACAAAACTGAGAACATATTCATCAAATGAGCCCTAGTTACAGATTAGTTTAACTACATACATAATACATACATATACATATATATATATACACGTACGTATATAGATATATATATATATTTTTTCATATATAAATTATATATACACATTACATATATTATATATCGAATCATAAGTTCAACATTTCAATGTGTAATATCACCATCAAGGATCCAGGCGATGTTTCGGAACCACCAGCCCCACGCATAAACTTACTAAGTGTAATAATCATTATACTCATCCAATATCGTAATATTGTGTTTAATTGTGCTGCATATACATATATCGGTGAAGCTATCCTTAATCCGAGGAGTCATCCTCCATGGCGCTCTTCTATAGATACTTACGTATAAATACGGATACGTTTCACTGATGAGGATGCATTATTATTTCTATTATCAGAGCGTACGTTTAACTTTAAGCAGACACTTTTAGTTCTCTCCTCTCTTTGTCACTTTTGAAACGTATTATATACCATATTTGACCTTCGCTTATAACGAAACAAATGATCATACGCATACATATATCTGTTATTTATTAAATTCGCTTAAGAGATATTTTGTGTTACTCGTAAATGGAAACGATAATCAAGAAACAAAAACAAAAACAAACAAACATTAAAGAACGTGAATTGTGTAATATGTAAAATTATGTGAGAAAATATTTAAGAAAAATTTGATTCAAATACGAAACTTAATAAATGTGATCGCAAGCAAACTTTTAGCATGTGTCTTATTTTGGGTTGGCAATTAAATACAAATTACTCCAGCGTTTCTCACAAGATAACTGCCAATTACTTCGGCTAATTATCTCTTATTCATTCAAGGTTTTCTTTATGGATTTATTTGTTTATTGACAGTATTCAACAACACTATTATTTCGTGTTATACTGATAAGATCTATCTAAAAGTACAGGTAGGTAAGCTTCCGGCGTATTACTGAAGGCTGGGGTATTAGGAACACAGAAATATCTTTTAGAATAACAGAAGAAGTATAAAAAACACAAGAGACACATTGTTGTTTGTAATGTGACCATGGCAAACTGATTCTGTTGAAGTTATTTTCTAAATAGAAAGATATTTAATCTTTTTTTCTTTACTTTCTTTAAGGGCAAACTTTTAAATTAAATATTTGTATTCCCGATTATTTTTTGTTGTTAAAAAAGCTTCAATATTTCCTTATGATAGCAAATTTATGACTGATGATACCAGATCTGATAAACAGCACTATATCACCTGATGCATCCGAATGCAGTTTATGGTTGAAGCTTTGGAAATCTCAGCTATATAAGAAGGCAACAGCACATTGCAGTTAGTTATTAAATTATTTTTCGGTTCAGTCGGAGCATCCTTTAAGATGCAGGCGATCCTTGCAATCCTAATCATAGTTGCCTATGGCAACCTAGACCTTGTATTGGCCCAGGAATGCCAAGAGTGTCAGGCTGATAATGCTGTTTACTGTCATAACCAGACTTCATATCAAAATTGCATGAGTAAGTAGAGGAGAGACTTTACGTAATTCCAAGAACGTTTTTAGGCTACGACTGGTACTTGTAGAAGGAAAACCCTTTGGCGATGTGGAGCTGTGTGCTTCGGGCACTGTTTGCACCAATGATTTGGATGTTTGTGTGGCGAATCCTGATGGAACTACCACCAAGGATGTCTGTGGAACCGACTCCGAGTGTGGATCTTGTGTGGGAAGTCCAAAGTATACTTGTGTCAGCAGTACTCAATTTGCCCGATGCAAGGGCACGGCTTTGATTAGCTCAACTATCTACAGCTGCGACGTGGGTGAACTTTGCTACAAGGATGGCTATGATATATACGGAACCATTTGTGCGCCGTCTTGTGCCCTTGATTTTGTAAGTATCCTTGCAGTTAAGAGACTCAATCGAAAGTCATGTTTTATATTACTGTCAGATTGGTGCAAAAGCCACTTGCACCAACGATGAGTTCACGACAACCACAACTACAGAAGCTCCGCCCACAACGCCTAGTGAAGCTGCTGTACAGGGAATATGCGACGCAGCAGCGCCCGGAACCACAGCTGCCCCAGAGACATCATCCGGCGAAAGCACTTCAACCACAGCCAGCCCGGTCACCAAATTTTTCTATACTAAAAACACAGGAGACAACACCTGCCGGACTTATGTATATTGCCAAAAAAGCGCTACTAACTCCAGTTGGACTACAGTTTTTCTTACATGTTCCGCAACCAAACCATATTTCGATTCGGCCACCAAGGGTTGTGTGGCAACTAAGCCAACTGATTGTTCCTAAAATTGGTAGTCGTTTTTAATTTAAAACTAATTGAATTCAATCAACAATGAAATTAATCATTAGGCTTTTTTTAAATACATTTTCTTATTTCTTTTTTTACTAAAGTTGGTATTAACTTATTATATGAAAAAGTATTGCTTTCTAAATAAAGTTTTTTAATAGTTTTTCTGCAAAATAAAAAGAAAAATAAAAATGACATTTTAGAGAAGAATACCTGCCCTGCGTGCCTGTACCCATGCATGCAGGAAGTGTTTCCTTAAACTTAACCCTAGATGCCTTTAGATTTTTGAAGATCATAAGCTATGATTCATTTCATAATATTTACATTTTTATTCATACAGATTTACCTTTGATATGTTAATACAGCAACCTTCAAAAGCTGGAAGAACTAAAGATAGGCGCAATATCTTTTTCCAACCATAACTCAAGGAATCACCAAATGTCGTATATTTCCATACTACCAAATCTGTATAATATTGTATAATTCTATGGCGCATTGTTGGCAGATAAAGACAACACTAAATCTGATAAGTGATATTATCAACAATTATACCCATAAACATCTGAAGGTTTCCGCGGAAATGATTTCTGCAAAGCGAACCTCTCCGCTATATAAGACAGCAGATCGCAGCTAGTGATCATATCAGCTTATAGTTTGGTTTGGACAACATCATCGCGATCAGTTTCGAAGGAACATGCAAAGGATTATTGCAACCATAGCCATTGTGGCCTCTCTCCTAGCTTGTGTGAGCGCCCAGACATGCCAAGAGTGTCAGACGGACAACGATGTCTACTGCCTTAACCAGACCTCGTATCAGAATTGCATGAGTGAGTCCAGGAAGCAACTATAGATTCTATATATGACTTTCGATATGTATTCTATAACCCCAGAAAATGCTGCCTTTGGAGACGTCGAGAACTGTCCTACGGGAACCGTTTGCTCCAACACCGCGGATGTCTGCGTGGATAGCTCATCAGTGGACGGTTCCACTGTCCTGGACGTGTGTGGTACCTCGGCCGGGAATGGAGCCAACTGTGAATCCTGTCAGAATAGCAACAAGTACACTTGTGTTAGCCAGACACAGTTTGCCCGGTGTTCCTCAAGCGGAGTTGTCTCAAGCTCCAGTGTTTTCAGCTGCGCAGCTAACGAGATTTGTATCCTGGCTGGATTGAATTTGTATGACAATATCTGTGTACCCGTTTGTGCCGCCAATTTTGTAGGTCCCTTCGGTTGATCCAATCGATTATAACTAATAGTTTTTTCCCGCACTTAGGTGGGTTTTACCTCTACCTGTAGCAACAGTGAGTACCAGCCGAGCACCACGACCACAACAGCCTCTCCGGCCACGACGCCCAGCACTTCCGCGCAGGCCACCGGATGCACTGAAGCAGCAAATGCGGATGCGAGCCTTAGTGCAGCCAAGTACTTCTTCACGTCGTACACAGCGGATGCAACCTGTCGCAGTTACCTGTATTGCCAACCAGCTACTACCGGCTGGACCACCATATTTCTATCGTGTTCTGACACCAAGCCGTATTTCGATCCCACCACCAGCGCTTGTGTGGCAACTAAGCCAACTGGATGCACTTAAGTTGCTTGTAACTGAATTATTATGAATATATAAATAACACGACAGATTTATATCAAATTAAAGAAGTCAAATTCTTTCAAATATAAATTAAAATAGAAAAACACCCTCAAAGTTTCCTTGTATTTAAAAAAATATATTGAAGCTCGTGTTTATTCGGAGCGACTCAAAGACAATACTGTGGATACTGTCCTCAGTGTCGATATAAATATACAAATACAAACATATTTTTTACATTTTCATTATAGGTTAATCATCAGTAATATCTAAAAAATGATATTAGTATAAATTATAGGACTTATTTTGCCTTCCGAACTAATAAAATGTACATAATTATAAAAATTGGAATTTCTCTTCATATAATTTGAATCTCACCTCGAAAAAGCTTCGATATTACTTTATAATGGCACACTGCTTTGGCTTAGATCAAATCTGGCAAACATTTTTATCGCTAGAAGCACACAGTAATAAATTTTGATGATTCCCCCAAATACTCTGCTCAGCTATAAAAGAAGTGTGCAATGGTAGGAGACCAGGTCACTTTTGTGCAGATTTTGTACCACTTGAATTTGTGTTAAAATTTGTCAGGAAAATGCAAAGGATCTTTGCTATAATCTTTGTTACCACCTGCGGCTTAGCTTTGACTGTAGCCCAGAACTGTCAGGAGTGTCAGGCGGACAACGATGTCTACTGTCACAACCAGACTTCGTATCAGAATTGCATGAGTAAGTAATAGATGGACTTGCATCATCTCTAGAGGCTTCTGTAATCCACTGTGTTCCTATCAGAAGGTGCCGCCTTTGGCGATGTGCAGCACTGTGCCTCGGGCACAGTTTGCACAAATGCTGATGAGCCGTGTAAGGTGATAACTACTAGCAATCCTGATATTACGGATGTGTGTGGCAGCACTGGTGGGAACGGTGCCGGATGTGGGGTGTGTGATGGAACCGGAAAGTATACATGTGTTAGCAATACACAGTTTGCCAGGTGCTCGGGTACGACTCTCATCGATTCCATTATCTACAATTGCGAGAGTGGCGAACTGTGCAACATCAAAGCTCTTCAGCCGCACCAGACAGTGTGTGTGCCTTCGTGTGCCCTTGAATTCGTAGGTTTCCTTCGAGGAGATCTTGTCCCGGTAAACTAATCCTTGATCTATTATTGACAGCTGGATATGAAAGCCACCTGCAGCAACAGTGAGTTCACAACGACCACAACCACTGCAGCTCCGACTACGACGCCTAGTCCTGCGGTTCAAAAGACTAAGTGCACTGAGGCAGCTACTGCCTCGGGAACCACAGCCAAGTTCTTCTACACGATATATGAGGACGATGCCACCTGCCGTAGTTACCTGTATTGCCAACTAGATGGGAGCGATTATACTACCATATTTATGACATGCAAGTCACCAAAGCTATACTTTGATTCCACCACCGGTGCTTGTGAGGCAACTAAGCCAGCTGGCTGCACTTAAACAATCAATGTATTCCTTTATATCCCTTTAACCAAACCTTTTCTATAAATAACATACTTCTATTAAACAAAAGCTGTGTTTAGTTATGTATTTCTTAAGATATACTCGGGCTTATTAAGGTAAGACAACAAACGTAAAAGATTAATAACACTCAGAGAACCTTGAAAACTTTTGTACTCCCTGTTTTCCATAAAAAGAGCTTCAAAGATAATATTCCAAAAATAAGGTAATAATAAATGTGAAGAATACAAGTTTGAATTGCCAAATTACGGAGAACATGAGTCAAGACCCGGAGAAATGGCTATTAACCTTCAAAAGACGGATAAAAGCCGCCTTTTATAGGGCGCTTAAGCCAATACAAGTTGCCGTCAATAGCTGATATGCGGCAGTGCCTTGTACCTCGCAAAAGTTTATTAGGGTGGATTTTCCATCAGCGACAGACAACACCAAATCTGATAACAGATATTATCATAATATACCTATAAACATCTGAAGGTTTCCGCGGAAAATGATTTCTGCAAAGCAAACCTCTCCGCTATATAAGACAGCAGAACGGAGCTAGTGATCATATCAGTTTGTTGTTTAGTTTGGACATCATCGAACTTAGTTTCGAAGGAACATGCAAAGGATTATTGCAACCATAGCCATTGTGGCTTCTGTCCTAGCTTGTGTGGGTGCCCAGACATGCCAAGAGTGTCAGACGGACAACGATGTCTACTGCCTTAACCAGACCTCGTATCAGAATTGCATGAGTGAGTCCAGGAAGCAACTATAGATTCTATATATGACTTTCGATATGTATTCTATAACCACAGAAAATGCTGCTTTTGGAGACGTCGAGAACTGTCCTACGGGAACCGTTTGCTCCAACACCGCGGATGTCTGCGTGGATAGCTCGACAGTGGACGGTTCCACTGTCCTGGACGTGTGTGGAGCCTCGGGCGGAAATGGGGCCAACTGTGAAGTGTGCGCTACAAATGCCAAGTTCTCCTGTGTCAGCAGCACTCAGTTTGCTCGCTGCTCCTCCAGCGGAGATCTCATCTCATCCACTGTGTACAGCTGCGACGCAGATGAGATTTGCATCATAGGTGCATTGACTTTATTTGGAACTCTCTGTGTGCCCACTTGTGCCTCCGATTATGTAAGTATTCTCGTTGCCACACACTGCTTCTCAGAACTCATCTTTGCTCCGCTTTTAGGTGGGCTTTAAAGCCACATGTAGCAACAGTGTCTACCAGCCTATTACAACAACAGCGGCGCCTGCGACAACGCCCAGTGCCGAGCAGAAGCAGCAGGCCTGCAGGGATGCGGAACCCAGCTCCAGTCCCAATTATTTCTACACCCGCAATTATGACGATTCCACGTGCAACAGTTATCTGTACTGCCAGAAATCTGGCACCGATGACTGGCTGGCCATCTACATGAGTTGCCTCGCCTCGAAACCCTTCTTCGATGTGAGCACCAGCAGCTGTGTGGTGACACGCCCGGCCAGCTGCTCGACTACCACCACATCCACCTCTACTGTTGCTCCCACTGATGCTCCAACATCGGCAACTGATGCTTCAACTTCGGCTACTGATGCTTCAACTTCAGTCACCGATGCTCCCACTTCGGCCACCGATGCTTCCACTTCGGCCACCGATGCTTCCACTTCGGCTACCGATGCTCCAACTTCGGCTACTGATGCTTCAACTTCGGTCACCGATGCTCCCACTGCGGCCACCGATGCTTCCACTTCAGTCACCGATGCTCCCAGTTCGGCCACCGATGCTTCCACTTCGGTCACCGATGCTCCCAGTTCGGCCACCGATGCTTCCACTTCGGCCACCGATGCTTCCACTTCGGTCACCGATGCTCCCAGTTCGGCCACCGATACTCCAACTTCGGCTACTGATGCTTCAACTTCTGTCACCGATGCTTCAACTTCGGTCACCGATGCTCCCACTTCGGCCACCGATGCCCCCACTTCGGATACTGATGCTTCCACTTCGGTCACAGATGCTCCTACTTCGGATACCGATGCTCCAACATCAGCCACCGATGCTTAAACTTCTGAGACAGATGATCAAAAGTCTGCCATAGATACCCTGTCAGCCACTGATGATTCTTCGGCTTCCTATGATGATTACACTTCTGGTGTAACGGAAGCTGTAACGGATCCTGCAACGGATTATGCAAATGATTATGCAGCTTGAGAAATATTTGTAATTTATCTAGTTTCTATAAACTACACAATTGCTAAGTCATTTCAACGTTTTCGTCTTTTATTATGGCCCTAAATGTGATTAAATTTCTACTTCGACTAAGCAAAAGATATCCTTATAGCAGACTAGTATCCGAAAAGTGAACTTTCCAAGACTTACAAATGTCCTTTCTTAAGAGGTTTATACCACTGTAGAATCTTTATAGATTGTTTTAAGGCATTACCCATTTCCCAAAGGAAATTATTTTGTAATTTATAGAATTTTGAAGTGAGCACTTTCTTTCCATTTTATTTTTATTGTATTTCCGTTATATCCTAGTGCGACAAGCTAAGTTAAGCGTGCAATACATTTTATAGAATCATTTATAGAATCATATACACTAAGCATTCAAATGAAATGTTAAATATAATATAGCAGTTGGAAAATAAAAAGCGAAAACTTTTGGAAACATATGAATTAAGAAATAAAGATTAGAAATCAAAGGATTTAAAATGAAAGTATTTTCTTGCATTTGGTCCAGTTCTGCTGCGTGCTGCGGATGTCCTCGGAAGAAACATTCTTCGGGATAACAGCTGTGGGAACGCACTCTTGGAATTAATTTTGCCAAACTTTTTTTTATTTTGTCTTCAATATGCGATGGATAACATGATATTTTATTCATATATTCCTTATCCTTCTGAAAATCCAATATCATGTATAAGAAACCCCAACATTTTTGGTGGTAACTTTAATTGTTGGCAATCCCGACATAGCGGGGATCGAGCAAAATAATGCTTGTGATCTCATATCTCTTGATATTTAAACTATATTTATGATTACAGCCGAGCTTAACGAAGGTTGGCGAAAACCGAACGAATTTGCAGAGAGTGAGAGGAGCTTCGCGCTTCTATTGGCGGCCTTGTAGAGTGGTGTTTCCCCTTGTTATAAGCCACCTTCATCAGCATTAAAAAATCCTTGAACTACCAACTTACATACATTCTTTAATAGGCATTTAGTAAAATTGAATTTAAATTACAGGATTGATAAGTTATTGCTACGATCTTAAAAACATATGACTAAAGTCAGGGACACGATCCGAGGCAGTTTATATCATCAGCTAATGGAGGTGGAAGGGGGATGTAGTTAGATATTACAAATGGGGGCCCGGGTCTGCCTTTCTGGAAAAGCCTCGAGATGTTTAGCAATAAATATTGTACATATATGCCGTGAAATACCATTGGATTATTGGCCGCAAGTGAATACGAACGAATGTGTTTAGAACAGCTCGCGTCATAAGTGTATATGCACGTATGGTTAAGTCATTGGTTTACGCTAAAAAAGTAAAAGCATTTTCGAAATAATCAAATCATATTCTTGGGACCTTGATATTGTGTGTGCATGTCTCTGCTGTGTCGTCGAAATTAATGGGTTATGTTCTGTACATTGATGGCCGTAAACACTTGCCACACACAGATGCACACACACACGTCAGCGTATCTAAATATACATACGGATGGATACAAACATATGTATGCCCCCCACTCGAATATGATATTCCGACTCGCATGCCGCCGGCTGATTTATCTAGCGCACACAGCAGTTCCCAGGAACGGCGACGACGGAGCAAGGGGAAAGCCACACATTCGTGAAATCCTATTTCATTGCTAGCAGTACGTACACACAAACACACAAAGATCTAGCTTACGAATTTACAATAAAAGTTTTTCGCTTAATTATCTTAATATTTCGCCAAAGACAAAGCCCTGCCTGCCTCCTCCGGCGCCGGCTGTCATATATTGCCACCATATAGCATTGACAGCGATTGTCGCGGCAATTAAACATTAAATCAAATGAATTGCAGATGCGCCGCGGATAAGGGGGATAAGGCTGGCCAGCTAGTTAAGTTAGTTGGCCAGCCAGCCCAGTCCGTCCCACATCTAAATGCGCAAATGGAAATTCTGGCCATTGACGACGCACGATCGGCCCGGGACGCTGTACGTGGGCAGGGGCGAGTGCACAAACTGCAAGAACAAAAAGCAAAATATAAGAAACGCCTGGGCAATGATGGATTGTCTGTGGCTGCTACAAACCTTTGGCGCTCGCTGCGACGTCCCCATGTAGCCGACACAGAAGGACTGTGTCGTGTGGCTCCACATCACCTCGCCGCTGCCCTGTCCCGGATAATAGAGCAGAGTCAGGGCCCCGGCATAGAGATCCACCTGCCGGGGCAGCAGCGGAGAGTCGAGGAACTTTTGCTTGAACGTCCGGTGCAGACTCGTCACCGCACAATCGTTGCTGAAGGCCCCATTGCATATCTCTCTGGCCAGAAGCGTTTTCATCAGGTACTCACCGTTGCCGGTTGTGCAGCTAGCGACGGCCAGCTTATCGGTATCGGTGGCCCAGCAGCCAGCACCGTACGTGGCCGCCTGGCCCACCCTGCCAGGTACCTTGAGCAGTATACCGCCAGAGCTGCAGCCCGCTGCAGTATTGCCGTCGCCATCGACGCACACAGCGCCCACGGTATCCAGGGCGGCGGCTAGCTCCACCTCGGCACCGGGCTCGGGCACTGGCACCGGCTCCTCCGAGGCCGCCTTGCCCGATCTGCTGTTAACCACCAGATCGTATTTGCTCTTGTAATGATTGAACTGGAACTTGGCCTTCGACGATATTAGAACTGAGGGATCGACCATGGAGCAGCCGACCTCATCGGCATAGAGTTCGGCTCCAGAGCCGGCGAGGATCATCGGTGGAATGCGCTCCAGGAGCTGTGGACTGGCCTGGGCGTCGCAGATGCGTCGGGCCAGCTGGATGGGGTTTTTCACCCGGCTGACATTTGTGCAGGCACCAAAGTTCAGCGTGGACCCGTCCATAATAGCCGCGTCGCACTGCACGGATCCGTCCATGCAGAGATTGGAGCCAAAGCCGGCGTTCGTATAGCCGCAGTTTTCCAGCCGCACGATTGCCGCTTCGCAGGCGTCGACGGCAGAGCCACCGTTGCGCAGTATGTCCGTGGCCCGTATGCAGGCCTCCTTGATCACCCGCTGGTACTTGGTCTCGTCGATGCAATTGCCAGCCCCTGAAAACGGATGGCGGCCATCAATCATCGGGCTGTTCGACGGGGCGGATCCGTGTATACAAACCTGTGTGCACCGCCACAAAGCCGGCCATCTCACTCTCGTTGTTTATGCTGGCGCGCTGTGCTGTTGTTGTTGGCCCAACCGAAGTCCGTGCTGTGTGTACGGCGTAAACAAATTCGGTGACCAGAGTAACCAGGTGGGGATTCCGTTAAAATATGCCAAATTATAACGTCAAAGGCCTGAAAAATATACTGAAAGATACATTTATTTAAATGCACCCTTAGTTTCTCTTTGTGTATATTTAAATCATATATATTTTTTATTTATTTAGATACAGATTTATCTAACCAATGGGCTAACCAATAGTTACAAACTAAGAGCTATAGACTATAAAAATAAAAGTTTTAGACTATTAAATTTAGATCCATAGCAGCTCGGACCTGCAACTCTGAGTTTATAAATTATTACAGATACACATTTATTTTAATTGATTAATTGATTTACATTGATTTTAATTGTTATTCTAAGTGTGTTTTTTTAAGAAAACTAAATTTACGCTTTTAAGAATAGATATGTAGATTTAAATAGCCACATCTTACAACTATTAAGGTATAGTCCCATTTTACAAAAAAAAACATTTCGAACAAAAATCTTCCCCTCAATCTGCGATGAGCCAATTTATTTTTTTAAATAAAATTCATACATTTATGAATATAATTTTATTTTATTTATTTATTATCGAACCTATTAGTTATCGACTCAATATTTGGTATTGCATTGCTTGCCACGCTCCGGTCACACTGAATGTGAGTTTTGCAAATAAAATATTCGCACACAAAAGTAAGCACTTTACCAATGAAATGTGTACTATATAAGTGATTAAAATACCTGTTCGAGCCAACTCAATGCCAACGCGATCAAGTGCACACCTCCTAACTAAAATGGAAAGAAAGTGAAGTGACTGGGCCGAACAACTGTTACTGTGTGTTTGTACTTAGTGACGTGCGCTCGCTGCGCTGCTACTGCGCTGCTACTGCGCTGCCTCTGTCGCTGCGCTGCCTCGACTGCAACGCAAAAAAAACGCAACAAAAACTTGTGAATAATTTGGAATAACTGCAGCAGCAGGAGGGACAGTAACAAAATGGAAAAGTTTCCCCTGAAGGGCAGCAGGGAGGCTGCCGCGGAGGGCAATAGCTACATAACCGCCTACCAGACGGTAATGAAAAAGGTACGCAACCTACATACGTGATAAGTCCAGGTGGGCTTAACCCCATCAAACACGTCGAGTGAAAACTTGTCTTGTGGGTGATATAAATAATTAAATCAAATAAAATAGGACATGCATAGATATATTGTGATTCATCATATGTTATCCAGTAAAAAAAAGGTTTAAATTATTCCTAGAAAATTCCCTTTAAATGATTAGCACAACTTGCTACCAAGAAACAAGAGTTTTCATTCGTTATCCGCTTGCACAAACATCTGGCACAAGGGGGCGGAAATGATTGTGATTCCAAGTACAGATGTTCGTACATTATACCGGATCCTAATCTTATCGCTGTCTGTGCGTAAACAAAGCCCTCAGAGTGCCAAGCCAACAAAGATCACCAAAAGCCATATCTTATATCTGATTCGCGGGTTTCGTTTTATTCAATCTTCCAGTCGAACGGCCACACGAACGGAACGACGGGCGACGGCGACAGCGACGGTGGTACCTTTCGCGATCACCCGCTGGCACAGCACACCAAGCTGACCACTTCACTGACAGCGGCGACGGTCACCGACGAGGAGGATATGATCGACATTACGCCGCGCTCCAGTCCGGGCGATGTGATCGGTGGCGGCGGCGGCGGCGGCAGCATCGGTGGAGGAGGCGGAAGCAGCAGCGGCTATCACCGGGAAACGGCCACCGAATCGGATACTGAGCGAGAGTTTGGCCACAGTCAGCGGACAATGCACCAGCAGCATCACCATCACCATCACCACCAGCATGTGCCAACTCACAGTGCCTTCGGCGATCCCATGGATGGTGAGTTCAGAAGTGAGAGAGCGAGTTGCCATTGCGTAAAGCGTCGTCTGTCTGCGGTGTTAATCAAGATCATGATCATATGAGTGCCGCCAACGTCACCTCAGCTTCTCTTTTTCGGTGGCGTGGCACAGAGCTGTACTTGCTCCGAGTGTGTGTGGAATTCAATTCAATTAATATCCCCCGATCATTAGCATTCAGACATATGTATGTGCATAATTGTGGCGTCAGGGGAATCAGTTCTCTGTTTGGACAAAGAGCAATTGCACGTTAGATAAACACACAGTCAGACATAGCTTACTCACGTGATGCTAATTCATGGAATTAATTGGCTAACAAGCTGGCAAAGCTATCTATTTGAATGAGAATTAAATGTGTTGGGTAAATATACTAATTCACATGGTAAATGAACTCGTTCAAAGCCGAATTAGGATGTTAGCGTAGCGCTAAAGTCAATCAATAACCATTCAAGTAAACAGGAAATCTGAATCCCTGTTTATAGAAATCAAGATCAAGTTAATCAAGAGGTTAAGTTTACCCCCAGTGAAAAACTAACCTGAATTTTGAACGTAGCTTATGAACATGAAGAACCCCAGGCTGTGCTGTCAAAATGGAGATAATATATCTGTTTATGTTTTTGTCCTTAGGAGCTCTCTCCTTCTATGGCTCCTCGGATGTGCAGGATGATATACCGGGCATTGGACAGTATGAGGATTTTCATACCATTGACTGGCAGCGGGACATTGCCCGCGATCGGATGCGACATCGCTACATAGTGAAGAAGCGACAGGACTCGCTCTGGGATCTGATTAAGGTAACAGAGGTGCTTCCTAATCCATATGCGAACTCATCTAATGGATTTGATTGTGCTTCTAGGGCTCCATTGATGCCGGATCTGGTTGGCTATGCGTTCTACTCGTCGGCATTGCCGCTGGTTGTGTGGCTGGCATGGTGGACATTGGCGCCAGTTGGATGTCCGACCTGAAGCATGGCATCTGTCCACCCGCCTTTTGGTTCAATCGAGAGCAGTGCTGTTACCCGGCCAAGCAATCGGTGTTTGAGGAAGGCAACTGCTCGACGGTAAGTTGAGTTGTGGCTTTCGATTGGCTTCCCAAACTGAATAACTTTCTCCTTACCATAGTGGAAGACCTGGCCGGAGATCTTTGGCCTGGATCGTAATGGCACTGGGCCTTATATCGTTGCTTATATCTGGTATGTGCTGTGGGCATTGCTCTTCGCATCGCTCAGCGCCTCGCTGGTGCGAATGTTTGCACCGTACGCCTGCGGTTCGGGTATACCGGAGATCAAGACCATCTTGTCGGGCTTCATCATACGCGGCTATTTGGGCAAGTGGACGCTCCTGATCAAATCAGTGGGCCTCATGCTCTCCGTGTCCGCTGGCCTAACGCTGGGCAAAGAGGGACCCATGGTCCATATTGCCAGCTGTATTGGCAACATATTCTCGCATGTGTTTCCCAAATATGGCAGAAACGAGGCCAAGAAGCGTGAGATTCTATCGGCAGCAGCGGCCGCTGGCGTTTCGGTGGCTTTTGGAGCACCAATTGGTGGAGTTCTATTCTCGCTGGAAGAGGTTTCCTACTACTTTCCTTTGAAGACGTTGTGGCGTTCCTTCTTTTGTGCATTGATTGCTGCCTTCGTGCTGCGATCGCTGACTCCGTTTGGCAATGAGCATTCCGTGCTTTTCTTTGTGGAATACAACAAGCCGTGGATCTTCTTTGAACTCATTCCGTTTGTGTTCTTGGGAATAATGGGGGTAAGTTCTGCTTATTTACTTATTTATTTGTATTATTAAGCTAGTCTATAGTTAGAACTACATGCTTACAAAGAAGGACATGGCTGGCTAGTTAGTCTTTATTTCTTTTAATTAATATATTGATTTAATTTACGTTTCAGGGTGTAATTGGCACGTTCTTCATCAAGGCAAATTTGTGGTGGTGCCGGTACAGGAAGTTCAGCAAGCTGGGACAGTATCCCGTCATGGAGGTGCTGTTCGTGACTTTGGTCACTGGCATTATCTGCTACCCGAACCCCTTTACCCGCATGAACATGAACGAGTTGATCTTCCTTTTGGTCAGCAAGTGCTCGCCCGGCGATGTCACCAATCCCCTGTGGTGAGTTTCCATCATTTCCAGGGTTTTCCTGTAAAGGAACCCCATTAATGTTAAATGATTTCCTTTCAGTGAGTACAAACGCATCAACATCACGATGGGCAACAGCATTATTGAGGTCACAGAGCCCGGCCCAGGCGTTTACAGCTCCATTTGGCTGCTGATGCTCACCTTTATCCTCAAGCTAGCGCTGACCATCTTCACGTTTGGCATGAAGGTGCCGGCGGGTCTGTTTATTCCGTCTCTACTGCTGGGTGCCATCATGGGCCGCATTGTGGGCATTGGCGTGGAACAGTTTGCCTATAGTTATCCCAACATCTGGTTCTTTACCGGCGAGTGTGCGGACAGCAATCTAATAACGCCCGGCCTATATGCAGTGGTGGGCGCAGCAGCTGTTTTGGGCGGTGTCACGCGCATGACCGTCTCCTTGGTGGTGATCATGTTCGAGCTGACGGGCGGTGTGAGATATATTGTGCCACTGATGGCGGCGGCCATGGCCTCGAAGTGGGTGGGCGATGCACTGGGCAGGCAAGGCATCTACGATGCGCATATTGCGTTGAACGGCTATCCGTTCCTCGACAGCAAGGAGGAGTTTGCGCACACAACCCTGGCAGCGGATGTTATGCAGCCAAAGTGAGTAGAAGTATTAGATCTTATTTACTTTTAGTTCAGGAGTTTATTGGCTCGCATTATTTAGCTATCCTTCGATTTTCCTTCCTTCCTTAAAAACTTTACTTACATTTATTCAACTTTTTAGACGCAATGAGACACTGAATGTCATCACCCAGGACTCCATGACGGTGGACGATGTGGAGAACCTGCTTAAGGAGACGGAACACAACGGCTATCCGGTGGTGGTCTCCCGCGAGAATCAATATTTGGTGGGCTTTGTCCTGCGCAGGGACCTGAACTTGGCCATAGGTGAGTGGAGCCTCACTTTAAGCTGTTCTTTGGCTTCAATATTAAATCGATTTACTCCCCTCTTTCAGGCAATGCCAAGCGTCTTATCGAGGGCATTAGCAGCAGCTCCATAGTATTATTTACCTCGACTCAGCCCACGCAAAACCTGGGTCCCCAGCCCCTCAAGCTAAAGAAGATTCTAGACATGGCGCCGATCACGGTTACGGATCAAACGCCAATGGAGACGGTGGTGGACATGTTCCGCAAGCTGGGACTACGCCAGACCTTAGTCACACACAACGGGTGAGTGTGCCAGTTCGCTGGAATCAGTAATCAGTGATGACTAAACACAATCTTCTCCTCCGCTTTTGCAGTCGCCTGTTGGGTGTGATTACCAAGAAGGATGTGCTGCGGCATGTAAAGCAGATGGATAACGAGGATCCCAATACGGTGCTCTTCAACTGAATTTATCATCAGCCAGTCCGTAGCTGCTTCTAGTTATTATTATTATTATTATCGCGAAACCAACTATATTTGATATGTGCAAATTGCAACTTGCAATCTAAGCTTAAGTGGAAAGTAGAACGAAGTGGAATGAACGGATAGAGATTCAAGATTGCGTGAGAGATTTAGCAAAATTGTGTGTGCAGTTCTATTATATATTTATACATATATCGCCTATATCTCGTTAATGTTAATTGTATAATTTATTTATTACGCTAGGCAAATGGTTATAAAAGCAAGCCATTTTGTAATTACGTCACATTATTTTTATATGTCCACCACGACACCAGGCCTGATGAAACGTAGTTAACCTTTTATTTCGTGAGTTATGTGGCGACGACTACAGTTTCCTTTTTTAACCCAATATTATCAAAATGGCTTTAAGTTTTTCTTGCATTTTGTTTTTCGAAATTATACACAGAGAATGTCTTGTTTATACAAAAGAAAACCAATATATATAGTCTATATCTACATGTGGTATTTGTTAGAGAGATGTGGAGAGATTTTAAAATAAACTCGTGTAAATAGCAATCCTAAGAGAAGATGATGAAACCGTACACACACACATTATCATTAAGCAGTCAATGCAAATATAAACGATTATTTCAAAAACTGACAACCAACCCGAAGTGTGATTTAACCTTAACGTTCCACGTAGAAGATTTGGAACTCGTCGCCATAGAGGCCTGTGATTAGCCAGCAGCTGGAAGCGAATTTTATTTAGTTACTTATCTTTGACCTTATCTTGTCTTTGACTCACCCATTATCGCTGCTCCGGATGATGCCTCCCTTGCCGCGCAATGCTCCCTTGACATGAGCATGGGCGCCGTCACTCACCCTGTAATACTCGAGGGCTCCATCGTTGGCAGGACAGTAGATGATGTTGCCATCCCGGCTGCAGGCGATGACGTTCTTAAAAGGCAATGGTATCTGCACTATCACCTGCGCCATATCCTGTGGATTAGGGAATTAAATAAAGTAAAGTTAAGGGTTAAGTTGAGGATGTAATATTACCTCATCTGTGAGTCGCATGTCGTGATAGAAGGCTTGTCCGCTCAGATCGCAGCTGAGGACAAACGGGCTGCCCCCCATCTCTGTGCGTATGAGAGTGGATACCATGAACCTATGCTGCCTTAGAGCCATCAATTGCATTTGCCGTCCCGTGCCCCAACACCTATAGACGCCGCCATCGTTGGTGCCCAGCACGAAATCATCCAGTCCCAAGGCCACCATGGCTGTGGGCTCCGAGGTAACCGTGGCAGGCAGGGAGTACCTAGTGACTTATATAAAGCGATCCATTAAAACTACAAATAGTGCTATATACTCACTCCCAGTCCAGAGACATCTGCCTGCTCAAATCCCAACGGCGAACACTTCCGTTGGCATAGCAGGCCATCAGTAGGTGTTCCCGGGGCCAGTCCAAAGCCACAGCCGCTCCCTGGGTAGAGGACACACTATGCAGCTGCCTGATGTCTACGCTGCCATCACCACCAGAGCCTCTTGCTTGCTCATACAGCCAGACGAAGAGTTCGCCATCCATCGTGGAGCCGGCAAACATAGTCTTGTTGAAGGGATTCGTGCAGAGACTTTGCAGGCACGACTTCAGGGGCAGGGCCTTGGCTTCGGTGAAGATCACATAGTTGCCATGGGACATCCTTTGGGGAACGAAGAGCTTCAGCTGCTGGTCCACATGCTCGCACCAGTCGTCGTGAGGGGCCACAGTTGTGGCCACCAGGACAGGAGCATTGTTGGTGTGCACGCACAGCCAGATGGCCAGGCCCTGTGAGTTTTCCGCTCCACCCATGGCCAGCTTCTGGTAGGTGAACACTTGCAGTTCCTCCTCCAACCGGCACTGGCTCATCGTTAGATCCTCCATCAGCGGCGTGGGATTCATCAGTTCCCGCTCCACCATGGGGCATATCTGGCGCAACCACTTGGCTAGAGCTCGTTCATCATATTCGGCTTGTTTGCTGCTAATACCCAGTCGTCGCTCCGTTTGCGTAGCCACATCCAGCAGCTCCTGCGTTCCGGTGGCGATGTCCTTGCTAGGCGGCGGTGGATCAGTGCCGGTACAGTTGTCAACCAGAGCATACTGCTTCTCCAGCGGCTGAGTAGCCGGAAATTCGACAACCGGCGAGTTGTAATGCGATAGTACGTCCATTTTCCGCGAGTTTATCACTGAATACCAGTGTGTTTTGGTTTAGGCGCTTCACTTTGAGTAACCATGGCAACCAATAGAATCCACCCCTTAAGCTGGTCTAAATGGGAACCTATCTGGAGATCCTCTTCCTTTCTTTATCTATTTATTTTTAATATCATTAGAATACTAACTTATATAAGTCATCTTCTATTTTAAATTAAAATATGTATATACATAATAAATTTAGTCATTGACTCTTAGTTTAAATAATACTTATAATATTAAATAATCAGCTAATTAGGAGCCTAGAAAAGGAGGTGACAACCCAGTTAATAAAGGCTACAACCCACAATCTTCAATTTGAACAAGCTTGGCTGTCATCTGTCACTTGAAGCTGTCATCATTTAGCAGGAATAATTTTCAGGCGAAACAACTTTTAAGCAGCAAAGAAAACTTACTAAAAATGTTGGTGACTTTGGGAAGATTGGCCACAGGTAAGCCCTTATCCCACGCTGTTCCTTCAGCTTTATCTAATTGGAGGAGTCCATGTCAGCCTGTGCCAGAATCGGGTTCAAAATTGGCCACCCGTGTGGGGGTCAAGTGCGAGGCCTGCAACGCATCCTCGCTCTGGGTCCTGCCCACGTCCAGGTCCGCCTCATTCATCCATCGTTGATGCTGTGCGATGAAAAGGACGAAAAGTGCGAGGATGAAAAGACCTCCGGTGACGAAGCCAAAAAACTAGAGGGCAAAGGTCGTGAAGGCTATATTAATGCTGTCATTGGTCCCGTCATCGATGTCTACTTTCCGGACGAAATTCCGGAGAATATGAATGCCATGGAGGTGGTTGACGCTCCGATCGGACGCCTGGTGCTGGAGGTGGGTTATTATTTCTTCTCAACCTTTAAAAGTTTAAGTGA
>VNJM01003256.1:0-54615 GCA_008042475.1 Drosophila kanapiae
TTCCCGCCACATCTTCTATTTGGTGGCTGACCAGACGGCGCCGTATCTATATCCACCCATCCAACCCGATGGGGCCCTCTTTCTATATCTGATATCAGAGGCTCGCATGTTGCGGCTAGCTTGTTGGCCGCCACATGACCCTGACTGGGTTTGCTTTTTTAGACGACTTTTCTTTTTGTTTTTGTTTCGAGGGCCTGCCGCACAGTACATGTGCCATTTAGTACACGCTCTGGGGAACAACTATTCCATTCGGGTTCCTGGGTTCTGCCACTGTTTCAGTTTCTGTTTGGCTTTTATTTTTGTTTTTATTTATTCGCTTGGTAGTTCCGCATTTTCCATGAACTTGTACTATTGATTTTCACCGCATGGGTCTAGGCTCTTTAAAATAGCCGCGGCTTTTCCCACTTGTGCAATAATTAAAGGGGCACAGCAAGAAAAGTGAGTTTAATTGGTGGCCTCTAGGCCAGTAATTAATTATATTAAGAAATACTCAGGGATAGGAAATATATTCATTGAATATTTGGATAAGTTCTGGCGAATAGTGCATGAATATCCAGCTGGGCCATACAGCTAACCCTACTTGCTAATAACTTATTAATAAATTAGTATAATGCTGGCTATATAGCTTATATCGCGCATTTCATCGACGATGAGCTAATGCGCAATATTGGCTGCCAGATGCCCGTTTGTGGAGGCGCGATTATTGCCTGGACAAAGGTCCAATCAATCAGGCTAAGCTGGTGTCCCTCCTGGACTCTGGGTAATCCCCAAGGCCATTGCCTGGATCCTTTCCCGTTCCTTTGCTTGCTGACCCTTCTGCAGCTGTCACGGTTCCCCACATCTGGACGAGAAGGAAGCCTGTGACTGAGCCACGTCAGTACAGCTACTGGCCTGGCATTAAATTGATTTTTAGCCATTAAATCTGGGGACCGAGGGAAATTAGCTTAAAACTGTTCTTGCGGTTTAAGCCAGTTTGCCTTTGGATTGGCAGTGGGAGGCGGAATTGCGTTAATTAAAGGGAAGGTCCGACATAATGAGGCGGCTCTGGCTCTGCCCTGTGCTGCACTGGCTTTTCATCTTCGCTTGATTGACTGAATTAACTGTGGCGAATGGAAAACGCCAAGCGAAATACCCTTAAAACTGGCTAAGAATATTAAGAAATTCATCTGTTATTAATACTACAATTAAGTAAGAACTTGGTAAGTCTGGAAATATCTTCTTAATACGAATTGGTAAGAATTATATTTTAGAGAATAAATGGCCTTTGTTGACATTCTTTTAATCACAATGCCCACTGATACGGATTCGGTTTTTCTATGGCTGTAGACTCGAAATCCATTCCGTCGCAGCCAAATTCGACTATCAATGGGCGCAACGCCAAGCTCTCATTATCGGAGCTGTTGGCAGGCAATGACTGACTGTTGGTGGCGTTTCGGATGACCATGTGACATCCAGCCAGCGCCAGCCATAGGCTGCAGGCCAGCGCCACAATTCATTTCACATTTTGCCTTAGTTTTCGTCTCTTTCCCCACACCCCCCATTTTATATTTGCCAACCCAAATTGAATGAATAATGAATTATAAAAATATATATGTGAATAATCATTCAGCTGTGCGCGCTGATAAGGAAAATCGAGAGTGTGCTACGAAAGCAAGATAGAAGGCCCGCAGAAGTCAAGGTGCTCCATCCACGGAAGCCCATTTTCGTTGTATTTAACTCCTCTGCTGCTCCTCGTCTGCTGTTCAAACATGCGGCTTAAGCGTAGCGCAGTCTGACGGAAGATTGGAAGATAATAAATACCAGAAGAGGCAGCGAGCAACATGCTTATTAAGCAAACCCAAATATCAATTGTAGCCAGTTTTTTTTATTCTTAATGCGCACAATAAAAAGGCAGGGAAAGAAGCGGAGAATCCGAGGGAGAGTGTGGCGCAAGGCTTAGGCGCTGCCATTAACCTAATTGATTGGTTATCGCCCGGGCCCCTACACTTGTCACACTTTCCATTGGGTCAATGCAAATTCATTACACAAATTGACATTCTCTGCCCTGCGCTTCGTTCCGATGATAGATAGATACATCTAGCATTTCATTTGCTTTGATACAAAAGATTCAGATAGATGCTTAAGGCATCCCAACGTGGAAGAGGAACAATAACCAGATAGAACTGACATTGAAAAGCTATTGAATGTGTATGGGGAAATGTGCGTCAAATATGTAGCTTGCGTGCTATAAATACGCCAACAACAACGATATATATCACAATGACGTTAACAAATGCAAAAAAGATGGCTTATGCTATCGAAAAGATAAATTATTTTCTAATACTCATTATACTTTTGTGGCTGTTCAATTGATTCTTGGAAAAGAAAGATAAACTTTCTACCCATATCTATTTGTACGTTTCTCGGGGGAAGAACACTGGGTAGGGTTAGGGTCAATAATCGTTGAATTGTCAACTATATTTAATTACCTAAGGGATATATCGATAAAGCATGTCTATAAGTGTGTCTTTAAATAGCAAAGTCTAAGGTCCAACGATGATTAATCATAATTTTTATCTATTTTAAAGTCCACTTATGAAAAACAAATGTTTATCTATGGAATTATATTACATTTCAATTATTTTTCGGATTTATAAGATGTTAAAATGGTAATTTTTCCATTTAAATTATCTTTAATGCAGCGTATTAAAGAAAAATAATATTTCTTGATTAAATTTTAATAAAATGTATTTGTATTGTACTTTTCAAAAGGAATTTCTTTGGTAAAACAATAAAAATCAGGCCATAAGGAAAGCAGATCCGAAACCAATGATTTTAAGAATTCTTCCCCAAAAAAAGGAACCAAGAATCTAACAAATGAGAGCCTCTATTATTTCTAGTGAGAGTTTGTATGAAAAATGCAATAAAGAAGGAAGTAAATTACTAATTAATTAACAGGTAACCCTTTCTCAATCCCTCAATCGAAAGAAAACAAACTGATCCCGATAGATGTCAGATTTTCAACATTTTAACTTAAATATAGCTTTGCGATTTAAATTCTCTCCGATTCTAGCGATCATCTCTGATTTTCAACACGCCCCTTAATCCCTCAGCCGGAAAATCCGGCCAGAGATCTTGGCAAGAGAGAGGAGAGCGCAGAGCAGAGAAGAAAACGGAGGACAGACAGATGGCTTCGATGGGAGGAGAGCAGGCACGTGAGGCGCATCAAAGGCGGCTCAATTAGCGGCCGAAGAAAATGAGCGCACACACACACACACTGGCACACACAGCCAGCTTAACATACATTCCGTACATTTGCATATGTACCGTTTACACGTACTTGCGATGGAGCGGAAGAGCGGAGGAGAGGAGGAGAGCTCTGCTCTCTCGCCCGTTACTTACATCACTGTTATTGTAGCCATGGATTTGGCCATCTTCGCTCGTCACCGATGGCGATGTGGTTGTTGACTCGGCCATTTTGCTTTTGGATTTTGATTCCGATTTGATTTGGATTTTGATTTGAATTAAGTTTCGGCTTCTGGACTTTAATCACTTCTGATTCTGTTTACGGTTTGTGTTTTGTGTTAATTTCTGAGCACGCCGCTTCTTCTCTCAACTAAATTGAAGAATAATAAATTAATAAGCACGGAATATTCGCCGCCTTGGCGGCTTAAACTGCACAAAACGGGTTAGCCAGGGCCACAAGGAATTTTTGTTCCTATTCTTACAGCAGCATTCTTGCGTTTCTTTATTTATTATTGTGTTTGTTTCTGGTTTTTCGTTCTCTGCGTTTTTCTTTCTTTTTCTCACATTTTTTGGCGCACACAAGGTTTTATTTTGGTAACTCGTCCGCTGCTGCACAGTCCAAGCTGCTGTTGCGGCTGCTGCAAAGGAACAGGTTTCACAACAATTGCCGTTTTTTGGTTTTTATTACGATTATTGCGTATACGTCATGTTGGCGAGGGGAGGGAACAAATAGTATAAGGGCAACCCCTGCCTTATTCACATTTATGTATAATCGCGCGAATCAAAGGCGAAGCGTGACTAATAGGGCGCCCAACCAGCAGCAGCAGCAGCAGAAGAAGCAGCAGATTCCGAATGAATTTCAACAGATTTCGACGATTCTCGGACTGTTGCTTTTCAGATTCGTACGTTTATTTACTTTTTTCTTGCCTCTTTTTTTTTTTATATAATTAACACATTTCAGGGGTACGGCTACGATGCATTAGCCCGCAATAAATTGATCTATACTGCGTATATATTTTGTATTCACATTCGTATATATTTATAATTCAATTATTCACTTATTTATCTTTTATTAACGGTCCTAAGCGATAGAAGCAGCAATAACAACAATAACAAACGAACACACCAACGAACCAACACTATTGCGAAAACATGTTCTGCGTAAATCTCTCGGCCTCTCGCTCGCTCCCGCTGCGAGTGTGTGTGGTGCGAGTGTGAGTGCGAGCGGAACAGCAAGAGCAACCAGCAAAAGCACAACACTTGTCATCAGCCGCAGCACGTAACTTTCAGCTATCGCGTTCTAAGCTAAAATGGAGGCAGATCCCCCAAAACAGTGTGACCAGCGCACGCGAGGCCTCCAAATGAGAGGAGAGCTTTAGTATTTTCGTGTGACCGAAATTACAGAAAATTAATTGACGGTCTCCACTTCAATTTATTTGTATATAAAAACTATAAAAAGTTTATATCCGATTCCCAACATGTATGAACATATTTTACATATGTAAGTTTAGTTGTCTTCTAACTATTGAAAACGGGATTATTAAACATTCAATTTAACTTGCAAGATGTTTTAAACAATGCAACATATCTATAGTTCTTATATCTTTTTTATCATTTCATTTTGTAATTTTAAAATTATTGACGACTTCACCATATTTTTTAATATTTAAATTTAAAAAATATATTTGTATTACAAAATATACCGAATACCAAAATGAAATCTGCACTTTCTTTACAACACTGAATCCGAAGCTTTCAGCTGCTGATGAAAAGCTTGCCGAAGTGACAGCTCAGACCTGTCGCCCCCTTCCACTTTCAACCATTTTGTCACGCTCTCGCTCTCTTGGCGGGTCTCTCTCCCCCACTGCCAGCTGCCAGCGAACAAGTGTCCAAGGCAAAACAAAACAAAAACAGCTGATCAGCGGTCGGGTGTGCTCGTATGCGTGTGGAAAGTATCTGTGCGTGTGTGCATCCGAAATGGGTATCTTCTGCATGAAGATATATGTATGTAAACACAGAATATAGTAAAAGATAGGCTAAGTAGCGCATCATCAATTATAATTGACATTTGACCGACGCAGTGACGCAATGGGTTTCCACTTCCAAAGCCAATTAACTTCGTGTAAATAGCCAACTGTTGACTGATAAGCGGCCCATTAGGCCAATTTGCTAAGCAATCAGTGACGTAGTGCACGGAAAGGTGCGTTCGTCGTTGGTTTGACGTGCGAATTGGATTAAATAACCCCACATAGGCCGAGCTCTCAATTAGAGGTTCCCCCACTGGACACAAGTGCTCTAATGAAGATAAAACCGGCTATTCAGGAGGAGTACAGGGCCAGGAATTTCTGACATTTCTCTAACAACGCTTAAATAACTTAGGCAAACGCCGAATTACCGTCCATTGAGTAAACACACCGGGGGAAAAAATACTATAGAAATCTATCTTATATTTCTGGTTTTAAAATGTGAAATAAGAAGAGATAAATAAAAATAACATTGCTTAAATATTTGCAATTTAATTTAATTAAATTTATCAGAAACTGAAAACTGGAATAGCTTCTTTTGGGCCAACTAAAATATGGTTAATTAACTCTTATCTACCGGCGCATACTTTACACTATTTACTTTCCTAGATTCCATATGAATAATGAGTTCTTTGAATGTTTACCTAGCAGGAATGATTAAATTTAATTTGCTCCTTCTTTTAGATAATAATATAACCTTTGCTACATTATTTTCTTCACTGCAATAAATGATGGCAATTTACGCTCATTCACATTCAGACGTAGACGAAGACGGAGCGATGGCCAAGTCCGTGTTGATAAATTCAATTAGGTCTGAAGATATGCCGATGATGCTCAAGTGGCTCGCATCTTTTGGCAAATTGAGATAAATAAATGAATTTCCGTTCAGCCTGAGATCTCGATGCGAATTATTTGTTTACACAAGTGAACAAAACAGTAGTGTCGGAGAAGCGCAAATTCCAGACACTAAATAAACATCACTTGAGGCAGCGTTTTTCTCCTCGCTGGCTGCTTATCAGGCAGCGGGGAAAAGTGCAAGTGAAGAGCTCCAAAAGTTAGCGAACTTTTATAAAAACAACTTGGAATATAAGAAGTTTGTATTGTGGCCGCCATAGTTTAACAATTAATTACTATAGCAATTAATCTAATGAAGATTTAAACCCTTAAATTCAATAGGTTTTAAACGAAACTTTCTTTGCTGCCTTAAACTCATTGAAACATCATTTATAGAGCCAGGGGAAATAAGTTATAAACACTCTTAGAAAATGAGTAATACCCAAAGGCACTAAAACTCAGATTTCGATAGTGTAATTTCATGGGTTTTCCAACGATCAAACCAGTTGTAGATCCCCCGAATTCCCGACTTTATACCCTACTTTATCACCCTTGAATGGAATCTCCGGGGCCCATCTACACGACTCAGCTGTTTGGCAAGCTGCAGATTAGATTAGCAGTGAAAACATCATAAAAATAGAAACACCAAATAAAGCAGAGGCACTGATAAGGTCTAACGAAATGCCCCCCCGACAACCTCGTCTATCTTAACTTTTCCCCTTATTTTTTGTTAACTATTTGATATAGAAAACAACTTTGGATATGGTTTACCTGTTGTTTCAAGCAGATATAGAAGATCGTTGGTTTACTCCTAAGGAAGTTTGTGCTCTCATGAGCGAGGAACAAATATTTTAATAAGTTTTAATTATTATTAAGAGAAATAGTTTAAGCGCGACAACCCCCTGAAGTGATATTTTGGATTAAAGAAAATGCACTTACCACTGCAGCCAACGATCGACGTGGCGTGTGTCCGTTGCCGAACTCCAGGCGCGTCTGCTGTTGTCCTGCAACAGAGGCGGCTCTCCTGCGTGGCGGTGGGCGTGGCACATCGCCACCTGCCGTTATGGCCGCCGCCGAGGAGGATGAGGATGACGGGATGGGAAGGGCAGCAGCGGCCACCAAGCCGCTGGAACGTGCCGACATTATTGTTATTTTTTAAAAAAGAATCTGCAAAGAGAGAAGAGGGAGAGAGATAGGAAGGTGTGAGTAAGAGACGCATAAAGTGCAACGGAGACGGAAGTGCAAATTAAGCGAGAAAAGACACGAGTGGCTGGCCGGCGGGGAAGCGGCAGCTGCAGAAGCTAGCGACAATGGCTTGGAAGCTGGGACCAGACAAGGCCGAAGTGAGAAATGCGAGAGGCGAGAAACGTAAAGAAAAGAAAAGCGAGCAGAACAGACAACAAAGAGGGGCGCTACAAAAGTGCACAATGGACGGCGAGGGCGAACGGTACTTGTGCTAGATGCCATCTCTGTCTGCCGACCGCCCTGTCCTATGCCCCCGTGCATACGAGGCGTGGGAGAGCGGGAAAGAGCAAGGGAGTCAAAGCGCACAAAAGCCAAACATTTTCCTTGACAAGCAGCGCCTGCAACAACTACGGGCGTAATTAGCCAAGCGCGAAGGGTTCAACGGCATGTCTTTTAGCTGTGTCTCTAGCTCCAGCTCCTCCTCGTTTATCTTTTATGGTTCGGTTTCGCCCAAGTTTTCCACTTACTCTTCTAACACACACACACACACACAGGCCGCACTATAATTTCGCTTGATTTATGTATATATTTGCACCAGTATGTGAGCGAGTGTGAGTGCGGGTTGCCTTTTATCCACTATGTGCGGAAAATCATCACGAAAAATCTACTATTCACTCGGTATTCCGGCTATTCACGGCAGCGCGCAGCTCACATGCCTTGAGTCGCCGATCTGGGGGCGTAGAGGCGGCGTCTAAACCTGCATACATATATCGCACGCGAGATCGAAAACAATAATTTAAAAACCGCACACCGGACAGTAAAGAAACACGCAAAACGACGGGACAAAATCGAGAACGAAACTGCCAGAGGAACCAGAGTTTCGCAGCCGCTAAAATACCGGCTCACCTGGTAGCCGTTACTGTTAATTTAAGTGCACCTCGGAGCCAAATTGCAGGATGTTAATGAAATGAATGCAATCTTATATAATTATATATCCGAATAAATACATTTATGCTTTAATTCATTAGTAAAACTCGTTTTATTGTGACCTTTCCGTCATACTGCCACGCTGCCAGCTTGGTGTGTTTGAAGTATTTCCCCACCAACGACGAACGGTCACACGAAAGCAGTGAAAATCCAAATGAAACGCGAAATCTAATAAATAAAAGTTTTGAAAATTGCAGTTGTCGGTGCATTTAAACCCAAACGAGTGTCCGAATTTCGAGCCTATTACCGCCCATAGCTAACACGACACAAGCAAAGCCCCTGACAGACATTTCCAGCCATCAAAACACTCGAAAAACGCCACAGCGGCAAGAAGAAGAGAGGTGCGTGGTGCGTAGTTAGTGCGAAATTGCGTATTAGGAAAGATAGCAACAACAACAACAGCAGCAGCAAGACGGCTTCGAAAGCCAGTGAAAAACTGCAAACGCAGGCAACAACAAACATTTTGCACCGTTCCAATAAGTAGCAGGCAAAGATCAAATATCGGGTATATCGAACGACAGACAGCAGATTACATGGGTCTGACGGATCAAGA
Organism: Drosophila kanapiae; assembly: GCA_008042475.1. NCBI lineage: Eukaryota > Metazoa > Arthropoda > Insecta > Diptera > Drosophilidae > Drosophila > Drosophila kanapiae. Next base: position 8,809 of record VNJM01003256.1, read on the forward strand.
CTGGATCGGTTGTGCGGTGTCAATAGCCTGCGACGAGGTGCTCGGCGTCTTCCAGGGTCTGATCAAGCAGATTTCCGCCGAGGAGATAACTATCGTTCGCGCCTTCCGCAATGGCGTCCCGCTGCGCAAGCAGAACGCCGAGGTGGTGCTCAAGTGCACCGATATCCGGAGCATCGATCTCATCGAGCCGGTCAAGCAGGACGTCGATGTGCAGACGGCGGCGGTGCCGGTGATCAACAAGCCCACACCGGTCAAGCTGCCCCACTTCTCAAACATCCTCGGCAAGCAGCAGCAGCTCCAGCTTCAGCAACAGCAGCAGCAGAAGCAACAGTTTCTGGAGCAAGATCACGACCTGGACCAGCCACTGACGCCGCGGGGCAAGGCCAATGGACTTTCACGAGCAGCAGGAGCAGGCGGAGGAGGAGGATCAGCAGGATCGGCAGGTGGAGCGGGCTCGTCGCGTGGCAACTTCAACTCGACGCTAAGCGACAAAATGCATCAACTAAAGCTCATCGAGACTAATGGCTCCAATGGCATTAAAAGGTATACACTTTATGGGCTTTAGGTAAGCGATTTCTTAATCCTTAATATTTATCCTTATCCAAGCAGAACACCGCAGTCCTCCAGGGCGCCCAGTGCCCAACAGCAGCAGACGTCTCAACAGATTTCGACAACTCCTAACAGCGTAGCCGCCTTCTTTGGCAACATGATTCCCGCCAAGGTGGAGGTGAAGCTGGGAGCCACTGCTTTCAGTGGCAACACGCGGGAGAGCTATTGCAGCAGCAGCGGAGACAGCGGCGAGGCAGCCGGATTGCTGTTAGGCAGCAGCAGCAGTGCAAGCAGCAGCAGGCCCATCGATATAGTTAGCAACGGAGATGGCTACTACAAGCAGGCAGCTTCCAGCTACGGAAATGGCAACGGCAACGGCAAACGGAATGGCAATGTTAACAATAATGGCAACGGAAACGGCTCTTATACGAATGCGAATGGAAATGGAAATGGCAACGGCAAGAACAAGCGGAACAGGGTGCGACGGGAGAGCAGCATGCGGCAACAGCAGACATTCGGCAGCGAGGCAGACGATCCCCTTATCCACGAAGACTTTGATTTTGAGGGCAATCTGGCGCTGTTTGACAAGCAGGCGATTTGGGATGACATCGAATCGACGACCCAGAAGCCGGACGTTGTGCGTCACATTGTGAACAATCATCGCCATCAGCAGCCGGAGGAGAAGTACCGACACGACGAGAACATCCTGGCCAGCAAGCCGCTGCAGTTGCGCCAAATCGAGAGCATGTTCGATGGCAGCAAGGACTTCGTGACGGACGACGGCCTGATTGTGCCGACGATTCCGGCGTATGCCCGGAATAAGATTGAGATGAGTGCCGAGAAGGCGGGTCTCTCGCTGCAGCGCCAGATCGACATATTGGCGCGTGGGGCCACCGATCTAGCCATTACACTGCTCGGCGGTGCCAGGCGCCTGACGCCGGCCAACAATCATCAGTGGCCGAAGATAGCCATCATTTGCGATGGCGTTAAAAGCATGAGGTGAGCTTTGCACGGGTTTCTGGTTGCTAAAGAGATTTAAAACTTCAAATTCCTGCAGATCGATCAATATTGGGGCGGCAACGGGTCGCCAGCTGGCTTCTCACGGCCTCACCGTCTTGCTGTACGTGGAGCAGGGTCAGCTCGTGGAGCAGAACAGCAGCAGCGCCGAGATATCCCTGTTCAAGGCCACCGACAATGTACTTGTGTACTCGGTGGATGGTGAGTGTTGATTAAGATAATCTGACATGAGACCAGATAATCTGACATCTATATCTATATTTTTGCAGCCTTGCCTACGCCAGATCTAGTGATATTGTCGACCAACACCGCCAAACTATCGGAATCGGTCAAGAAATGGCTCAGTGTTAATCGGTAAGAGGAATCCTTAGCGGAAATTTAGTTCCTAGCTAATAAAAATGACACCCAACAGCGCTTCGGTGCTGGCCGTGGATCCGCCACCCTGTGGCATCAACGATGTGGCCATCAAGTACTCAATATTGCCCATACTACCATTAAATGGCATATCAACAGCAACAGCATCATCATCCTCGTCGGCGGCCGTTACACCGACGCCCGTTGCCAGCACATCAGCGGCGGCGGCGGCTGCTTCGGCAACTAAATCAGCATCGGCATCAACAACATCAACGAACAATTGTGGCAAATTGTATTTATGTAATTTAGGTATACCGGATAAATTCTATCGTGATTGTGGCATTAAGTACAAAAGTCCATATGGACATAAATATGTGATACCGATTCACTCAAAGGACTGAAACAACGACAACAACACACACCAACACCAACATTTTCAACAACAGCAATCAAAACGGCCAGAATCAGTCAGCCCATGGTGAATACCATTCAAAACAAAACAAAAAGTAAGAAAAACACACCAACATTTTCAACAACAGCAATCAAACGGCCAGAATCACTACTATGTGATTACCATCAAGCGGAAAACCAAGAAAACATACACCAACACACACCAACAATTTTAAGAACAGTAATCAAAACATAATCAGCAAAACGTGAATACCATTAAACACAAAACCAAGAGAAACAAACAATAACAATAACACACACAGCCCGCACACTTGTGATGATCATCAAGTCCAGTTTCCTGTGAATCTAGCTCTTAGTAGTCTCTTCTCATCATATATAACTCTCCAATCCGACATTTTGTTTAACAAATTTAGTTATTAGGCTAGTTCCATGCATCAGCCCCCTAAAATAGTAAGGCTAGTTATCCTATCTATAAATTTTCGGAATTAATTAAAAGCTGCCAACCTACTATTAGTTTTCATAAGCTTAAGCTTAGTCCTTCAATTTTTTTAAAACAATTCTCTTTATTCTTAAATTTAAAAAAAAAATGTACAGCAGCCCTCGGTTCTGTCAAGCGCTAGTCCAGCATTTATATAAGTTTCAAAAGCTTTAGTTTAGATGAATTTGTTCAAAAACATTCAATTGCATTCGGTCTAGGCAACCCCAATTGTAAGCACCGATTTTAAGGCCTTTTACTTTTGACTTGTGCTCCTTTTTAATTGTCCCTCCCGCAAGTGGTCTTCATAATCATAATCAAGTAAATATATCAGGCGATAATAAATTGTTGTGTAAATACCTGTAAGATTCTATGGGGAAGAAGCCGAGGTCATGTTAATTATTATCAAGAAGTATGCGCAATAAATGCCAAATTCAATGTCTAATTTTAAGCATTAAATCAACAGCAAAAGCAACCAACTATTGTACGATATAACAAAACAAAACAAACGGAATGTAAATCCAAGTATAAATCAAATCAGTTACTTAAGCTAAGTTAGTTGTGTAAGCTTCGTGTGTTTAAGAACCTTTAACAACACACGGATATAGCGAGATAACGAGGAGAACACTTTCTATCCAGTAGAGTTATTTAAGATGTGTCTTTAAGCAAAAACTACAAGTCGAGAGCATAATTTTTTACCCATCGAATACTAAAGAAGGAGAAAGCTACAACACAAACGTATATACTCTAAATCTAAACTGTAGTAGAGCGATGAATTTTATATAAGATTAAATCCAATCTAATAGTGCAAAATTTTAGCAGGTTGCGCGACTCAGCAAGGCGACAACCAAAAAACCCAAAATTAAACCAATTTGTTGTAAACACACATAATTATAATTGTAATTGTAATTTTAATTGTAACGATACCAACCAACCAACACACAACAAGTAGACTCTAAATTCCAATCATGTTGATGATCATCTGCAAATTCAATTTCCAAAACAAACAAGTGAGATAAAAAACATCAAATTATATTGTAATTGAGAGAGAGTTGAATGCGGACCAACTGCAGGTCCCGCAGTGACTGTTTTGAGTTAGGCGTAGGAGGAGGAGGAGCGTTGACCAAACCTCGAGGGGATGTTAGTGGAGAGCGGATGAGAAGGTTTTCCAAATACAACACAGTAACAACGAGACACAGTTTCCACAACCAACAACAACAACAACCGAACAAAACACAAACATCCAGCGATTTTGTGAACGCTTTAAAATTGTGGATATACATATACATTGATCTATTTTCGGGCCAATTGAAATTGTTAAACAAAAGAATGAAAACCTAATTTTAAAATTTATACATAAAAGACAAAAATTGTACAGAAAAAATTCTCTTTTGGAACAAAATCGTGTAAACTCAAAATTTAAGCAGAAAAAGAAAAAAAAGCGGAAAAAAGAAAACACAAAAAGAAAGTCCTTTCCAAAACAAAACAGCAATATTTAAAAAAGAAAATACAAACAACACCGAGAAGCCTTCTCATGGAAAAAACAATTATACGAGTTTTTATTATCTGGGGGTTACATGTGCTTGGAAATTTCTCAAAATGCGTTTGCCATTCTTTGCAGGACTCTTTTACGGAAGCAAAGGACTTAAGGACTTAAGCTTTAATTCGTTCAAAATCAATTAGTCCTATATGACACTTTCTTATCTTATATTTTATATTTTGTAGTAAGTATGCAAGGATTCTTTAGATGTTTTATTACCTTACCTGATGACACCGATTTCTATATTTAAAATAACCTATCATGTTCAACACCGAAGACAGATAACAAAATGGAATATAGATCGGCATCGGATTAGCTAAGCTGTCTTTGTTATTCTGAGCAGCACAAAAGGCTAAGTAATTTTTGTCCAGTGGTAATAATGAAACCAGGCAATCGTCTTAGAATAGCTCCTGTTCCTTCAATCCTTCCAGATTACCCTGGCTTTGCTTTGCCTTAGCGCAGGGCCTTTGCAGAGCAGGTTTTGGATACTCTGTTCATCGCATCGTGACACTGTTCGTACCACTTCCTTTGATTTTACCTTCCCTGTTTATAATATTTCCAAAATAACTCCTACACGCTTTGTTTTTATAAGGGTTACATCGGCGATATCATATTCCGCCACATCATTTGATTATGAGAGCTCTGCCAATCAAGAACTCTCATTACAACCGCGTAATATAAGACTTGCACTTACCCAGGCCAAAGAATAAGTGAAATAACAAGCTGACTTTGCCATATAATTCAAGTGCAATTTTATTACAATCCGCTTAGATCCATAAAGATAAGTGTAAATTTAGATCTGACTTAAAAGAGTGTGTGTGTGTGTTTTGTGTGTGATATTTTAACTTAAGAGTGTGTGTTGTTTAAGACAGTGTTTTTGGACTTACAATTTAGATAAAAAACAATATATTTACGGGGTAGATATATGTATATAGATAGATATTAGGTAGATTGAAAATTCAGTTATCATTTTCGATCGATTCTTACCCAAATAGTGACAAATAGGGCCAAACACAATTAACTTTACACTGCTCTCCCTGTCGAAAGAAACGAACCAGAAATACAGAAACAGAAACAGACATGCGCTGCCCGTCCGTGTTCGTTGATCATAGAATTTGGTATCAGAGATTAGTGCCCCGAATACTCACATATATATAACCATGGACACTGTACTGATCTGAGCCCCCATATGCATCGGCAGCACCACAAACACATTGATTTTGTCGAAAAACGTATAGTTACAGCTACGAGAGTTTTATATTAATATTTAGCATTTTTATGGTGGGTTTCTTTAGTTTTTTGAGAGGCTGGAGCAATACGTACGTTGGGATCTGGATCGCCGATAACCCTACAAAGCCTGGGAGTGATATCACAAACGTTATTGCATACGTACCACAAAGTCGCGATCTTCTAACATTAATACGTACCCAGGAACGCATAAAAACACAATACTCTCTCACTGAGGACGATTCGAAACGGATACGTACCCAAGCTATAGTTTATCTGGATTATCTATGTTATATATCTGGCTAACAGTGGTCTGGTATATATGGTAAATAGTCACCTCGCGCCATACTCAATACGTACCAAGCGGCTGCAAAATGTGGAAACTTCGAGTAGAGAACGCTTAAGGGTTACAAATCAAATCAAATCAAATCAAATCAAATCAAATCAAATCAGATCAGAGCAGTGATAGAGGTCTGAGTTATACAGGCTTACCCCATAGCGGGACGACAGCGATCCACCGCCACACAACACACACGTCGATTCGATTGGGGAGAACGACGACGTGACCTGAGCTGAGAAGAGTATATATAGAGACGAGAGTGTTGTCTGGGTCTGGTATCTGGCTGTGGTTGTGGTTGTGCCTGTTCTTGGGTGTAGCTAGCTATACAACACACAAAATATCAAATGTTAAAGGGAGTAACTTTTTCTCGTCCTATCTGACTGTGACTGCGGGTTCGTTGGGGTTACTACTACGGCTCTACTTGGAACTATCGTGTCTACCTCTTTGGGGTTTTCTGTTTTCGGTACTTGGGGTTATTGGGTTTAGTTCGTTTTCTATTTTTTTTTTGTTGCGTGGGACTTTTGAACAGAGTTTAATTCGATTTATTCCGGTCTTTTAGAGGTTAAGAGGAGCGTAAGATCAAAGTAGAAATTATTAACATTTCTAAGGTGATTGATTAAGCTACGAATATATTCTCGGTTGCTGTTGCTTTTTCTGTAGTTCTTTTTTTTTTTTGTGGTGGCATTGTTGTTGTAGTTGTTCGGATTAATGCTACGTACGTGCGCTGCGGGTGGAAATTCCTCTAGCGGCGGTTGTAGCGCTCACGGGAGTAGGAGCGTCTTCGGTTGCCATTGCCACCGCCTCCTCCGCCGCCGCCACCTCCGCCACCGCCGGGTCCGTCCCGGAAGTGATTGAAGTTGCGGCGTTCACGTGGCGACCTATCCCTGGAGCGTGATCTGCGTCTGTCCTCCCGGTGGTTGCCTCCGCCACCTCCAAAGCGTCCTCTGTCGTTGCGATGTCCCTGGCCTCGGTCCCGATCCCGCCTACCATCACGTTCACGATCGCGCTCTTGCCGGACATCTCTGTGGTCGCCACGGTCCTCTCGTCGTCCTCCTCCACCGCCACCGCCGCCGCGCTCCCGTTCTGCTGGCCGTTCGGGTCGTTCAGCGCCATCGGGAGCCTCCTTGGCCCCCTTTTCGCCGTTGGCGCTGGGCTTGTCGCGCTCTCGCTCAGAGTCGCGGTTACGCTGTCGCTCCCTGGAACGGGATCGATGGACACGGGATCGACGGTCCAGCTCTCGGCCACCTACAAAGTAGCGATTGCGTCCTCGTCCCTCATCGTCTCGATCGGGCATCTTACCCGTCCTCTTCAGCTCTGCCTTGCGCGGCGCCGCCGTCTTCTCCAGCTCGATCAGTTTCTCGCGGATAGTGAGGAAGCCGAGATGCAACTTACCACCAAAGTGGTCCGCCAGCCGGATGTCGTTGTCGTGGATGCCCAGGTAAGCGGAGCAGACCTCGCACACGCGTAGCTTCTGCTGCTGGTACGTCGAGGCGGGCATGGAAGTGCGATACTCGTGCTCCGCCTTGATCTTCTTGCCGCGCAGCTCGTCGATCTCCTTCATCAGCTCCATGCTGTCCTCCACCTCGCCGGCTTCGCCCAGCGCCTCCGCCTTGGCGAGCTTTTTGCCAATCTCCTCGGCTAGGCCGTGCACAGCGTTCGCCTTCTCCGCCACCTCGGCGGTGAGCTCCTCCTGCGTCTCCTTGAGCCGCTGCTTGGCCGAGTCGGTGCGTCGATCACAGTCGGCAATGAAGGCCTGCAGATGCTCCATGGCCTCGATGTCGTAGTAGTAGTCGCGCGTCTTTGCAGCGCTCTCGTAATCTGCGCGGAAAGCCAGGTCATGCACTTTGGGACACTCACCGAGATCCATGCGAGTGGACGCCAGGATGTCGTGCGGACAGCAGTCGAGCAGGAATGACTTACACACCCGCGAGTCCGAGAACTTGAGCTGGCGCTCGTCCCCGTTCCGTGTCGTGCCCATGAGCTGGTCCAGCATTGCGCGCATCTGATCGGTGGCCGACATTTTGTTACTGGCTGCGCTCATTTCCCTCTAGCGGTCGGCGTGAAAATGGCTGCGGCGTACCGGGCGTTGACAGCTTTATCGCAGGCCCCTCTGAGACACTCGTTAAACCGGGGTTAATTTTCGGAAAAATCTACAATTTTCACTCGTTTTTTCTTATACAGGAAAATTTGCCGTGCGTGTGTGCGTAAAACAGAGTGACCGAATTTAATCGAGGGCACAATATCGTAATCGCCCTACGTGACGTGAACAAAAACGTATATTGTAACGTGAATTGATGAAAATCCTGCGGAGTGAAGAATAACTTAATGTTGTGAAGTAATGGAAATGTCCTTGGGTGCCAGTGTTGCCAACTATCGATCGTCATTTATAGCTGGACAGGCCAACCAAAATAGAAAAATTTCCTAAAAAAATAAGCAAAGTGAAAAGCTGTTTATATTTAACATAGAAATATAATTAATATATGAATATTTCTAATGTCGCTCCGGACATTTGAACGCATTAAAAGCGATTAAAAGAATAATGATAACTATTTTAGTCTGACAGGGGCCCTACTTTTTAACCTTTACCAGCTGTATTAAATGTGAAAGGATTGATTTAAATTTTCTTGTTGCCCAATAATGTTTCTTACATATTGTTTAAACTAAAAATAGTTTATACTTTATTTTTAAATGGAACATTTTTTCTTATCATAATACATTTTTTAAATGTTTTTATTTTCCAAACGTTGGGACTTATTTGTAAACCAATTATCTGCTTAAGCTCCAAATTTAATACTTTGTAACTGTTGTATGTTCTCCATGTTATGTTAAAATATTCATAGCTCATTTATATTTGTGAAATACTTAGGTAAACTAGCAGGATCCTGCTAAATTGAGTGGTTTCCAGTTTGGGGTCTCCGTGAGGAGATTTTTCCTTCGCGGTAGCTGGCCACACCAAAATGGTTCATTACTTTGAAGTTGCCAGACTTTGCATTGGCTAACCACCCTCATGGCGTTACCAAACACTAGCCAGTAAAACGTTTTCATTGAAGGAAATATTTTTTGTTGTTTCTTCGTTTTTCGGCGAAATTTTGGTTTAAAATTAATTCTATAAGCTCGCTGGCGCACAATGTCCGATGACGACGATATCCAGTACATCAAGCGCCAGCGGACGCTCCACTACGGCTCGCTGGAAGAAACGGAGCGCAAGCGTCAGAATGCGGCGGCGTCGTCTGCCACAACAGCCGCACCGGCGCCGGCATCTTCCACGGGATCTGGAGCAGGAAGAGAAGGTGGTGGTGGAGGAGGAACAGCGACTACAGCTCCTGCGGGAAACACTGGTGGCCAGCTGGAGGATATAGACTCCGATGAGGACTACGAGGAGGCGTCGAAAAAGGCGGCGAGTAGCGGAAAGTCGGGGGGTAAGCCGGCGAGCAGTGGAAAACCGGCGGCTTCACTGCCCACAGCAGCCAGCCTGGCGAACAAGATCGACGATGACTACTTCGATCTGGAGGCGGAGATGGAGCGCGACAAGGTGGCCCTGCTGGAGGAGTTCGAGCGCAAGAAGCGCGCTCGCCAGATCAATGTGTCCACGGATGATGCCGAGATCAAGAACAACCTGCGACAGTTGAACGAACCGATTTGTTTCTTCGGCGAAGGACCCGCCGAGCGTCGGCGGCGACTCAAGGAGCTGCTGGCCAATCTGGGCGAGAACGCCATCAATCGCGGGCGTGGCGGCGATGATGTCGAGGACCGAAAGGTGCAGTCGCGCGACCAGGACCAGGCCACATGGTACCACGAAGGACCGGAGACCCTTCGCGTCGCCCGACTTTGGCTGGCAGACTACTCGTTGCCGCGCGCCCGCGTTCGACTGGAGCGGGCCCGGGAAGCTCTGGAGGTGCCCAGCGCAGCGCGTGCCGGACGCATGGTGGAGATGCAAAAGAAGCTGCAGTCACTGGCGCCACTCTGCTCTCAGGTGGGCGACACACGGCCTGTGAGCAGTGCCGCCTTCAGCGCCGATTCCTCGCTCCTGCTCACATCCTCGTGGTCCGGTCTCTGTAAGCTGTGGAGCGTGCCCGACTGCGAGCTGAAGCAGACGCTGCGCGGCCATGCCAGCTATGTTGGTGGTGTGGCATTGCGGCCCGGTGTCCATGCCGATGAGGAGAACGTGGTGGCCATGGCCTCAGGCGGCCACGACGGCGCCGTCAAGCTGTGGGGCTTCAACAACGAGGAGTCCATCGCCGACATCACCGGCCATATGCCGCATCGCGTGTCCAAGGTGGCCTTCCATCCGTCCGGCCGTTTCTTGGCCACCGCCTGCTACGATTCCAGCTGGCGGCTGTGGGATCTAGAGCAAAAGACAGAGGTTCTGCATCAGGAGGGACACGCCAAGCCCGTGCACTGCCTCAGCTATCAGTCGGACGGCAGCGTACTGTGCACCGGCGGCCTCGATGCCTTTGGACGGGTGTGGGACCTGCGCACCGGACGCTGCATCATGTTTCTCGAGGGCCACTTGGGCGCTGTCTTTGGCGTGGACTTTTCGCCGAATGGCTTCCACATTGCCACCGGCTCGCAGGACAATACCTGCAAGATCTGGGACTTGCGACGACGACAGCCGGTGTACACCATTCCCGCACACACAAACCTCATTTCGGATGTGAAGTACCAGCAGGAGTGCGGCAGCTTCCTGGTCACCTGCTCCTACGACACGACGACCAAAATCTGGTCGAACAAGACGTGGCAGCCGCTGAAGACGCTGCAGGGCCATGACAACAAGGTCATCTCCGTGGACATCTCACCGAATGCGCAGTATATAGCCACCACGTCGTTTGATCGCACTTTCAAGCTGTGGTCGCCCGATAGCTGATTTTTAGATAAGGATTTTCATTTTGATTTCTGATTTTCGATGCCACTCAGACAATCTCCATATTGCGTGCGATCTGTGGTTGTGCTGTTTTTCCTTTTCTTGTTATTTCAGAGACAATAGCCCATGGAAGTTTTTACAAACAATTCAAGTTTTCGTTTTGTATAACACATTTTGTTGTTGTTTTTGTTAGGCGAAAGGCAGCGGCCATGCAACGCGATATTGCATTTCGTAAATTTAAGCATTTTTTATTGAAATTGTTAAAAAATAAAAAACATTTTTGGTAGAAACAACTGGCTTTTTATACTTGGAACAGAAGGGGTTTTAAAAGAGGCTGAAGGAGGTATTTCAACCCCGTAACAAATATATATTCTTGATCAGCGTCATCAGGCGTGTTGATTAAGTCAGGTTAGGATGTCCTTATGTCCTTAAAAACAACTCGTAGACTATAAAACGTTGAGTTTCTTTCTTTGTAGCATCGATATGTTGCCCAGCATGTTCCCAGCAATATTTGGCTAGCAACAATTTCTGTACCCTTGCCATCTTAGCAACAGCTATATGTTGCCGGCAACAAAATGTGTATTTAATCAAGTAGCTAGATACAATTCCTTATTAATTCTTCGACAGAAGCTTTCTTACTTGTTTTAGCGAGGAAATCTTTAAATTTAGACCCCCAAAAAAATAAGGAAAACTCTATAGGTGTTCTTATTATTTGTATATAGTTTTTCCATTTAATTTCTTTTCGTATATTGTTTTTTTTTGTTGTTGGTTGCTCTTGTTGTATGACAAAACTTAGACAATTAATTTGAATTTTAACTAAAATTTAACTACCACAGATAGGTTGCAATTACATACATACATGTAAATGTATATGTCTAATATATTAATTACAGATTACAGATTACACATATATAGTTTACACATTACAGATTTCTCAATTTTCTTGTCGTTTTCTTTTCATTTCTTTTTTTTTAATTACGCTCATCTATGAAGTTCATTTCATATCTTCGTTACGCGTTGAGATTTTTACACAGAATTAAATCGAATCCATATATGGGTTTTAATGTAGAATATGGAGCAGGGATCCTGGGGTTCGGGTTGGTTGGGTTGGCTTGGACGAGCGCACGTTCTAATGTAAATTTCTTTCAATGAGGTCTCCCGATAATCGAAGATGCCACTCAATCTCTTAACTAAATACATAACTCTTGCACTAGGCTAAAAAACTAGACAAAATGATAACTAATTAACAATTAAGGTAAACGTTTATTGGAAATCTCTCAGCTGCTGCGCCAAGCTCTCGTCTCTGTCTCTGTCTATGTCTCTGTTTCTGTCTCGGTCTCGGTCAAGGACTTTCCCCTTTAGACCGTCGTATCCGGCGCCGGTGAGATGGGCTGCTTTGACTCGGATACCTCCAGGGAGCGCCCATTTGATGTGTGCCCGCCACCTTCCTGAGGATCCTCTGGGGCAATGTCAATGCGATGTGCCTTGCGCCAGACCACTAGGTCCATGAGGAATGCCAGGAACATGATGCCAGCCGTGATGCCTGAGGAGCATATTGAAGAGTTCCACAGTTGTCTTAGCTTATTTTTCATGTGTTTCCTTGCCCTAAAACTCACCTAGAAAATAGTGCCTGAAGGTATCCGCATCGTAGAGCGAACAGGCTCCATGTTTGCCGCACACCGACTTCCAGATGAGGCAGGCGGAGTCCACAACGGCGCCGTAGATGATCGGACAAGGAACGTTGCCGAACAAGCCAATGGCCGACTGTATCACACCCATGGCCATGGCCTTATCTGTCGAGGGATTAATAATTAATATATTGACACTATATAGATGAGTCTCCAGGGGACCTACCCTTGGGATGTGTACAGCGCATGACGAGCAGCATGCTGCCCACCTCGGAGGTGGAATGCATAAATACGCAAATGGCAAAGATCAGTATAAAGTAGATGAAGTTCTTGCAGTTATTATCACAGTAACCGTTGACCGCCTCCGGAGCTGTAAACAAAGATATATGTTAGATAGAAATTTAAAAAAAGGAGGTAGGTTTGGCTTACCATCTGGAATGCAAGCGCAGTCGGAGTAAAGGGTGCGATTATCGCTGGGCCGCAGCGAGGAGCTGCTGCATCCCGCATGGCAGGCCGAGATGTACATCTTGCCATCGGCGCAAATTGGCGCAAAGTTCTCCTTATCACAGGTACAGTTGAGAGCGGCGCTGCAGGTGGGTTCGATCAGAGCGGGACTAAAAGGAGAAAATACGGTTTTATCTTATTAAATATTAATATATAACTAAGAAGCTATCTTTCATAGCTTGAAGATCTATCTAATGGGGTAATATAGATTTTCCGTACTTAAAAACCATCTGCACTTAGTTCGGTAAAAGCATTGCCTACTTTCTGGTAGCTACCCACTAGAACTCTTCTAGCACATTAATAAAATATCTGTAGTGATGTATATACTGTAGCTATGTATATACAGATCATATTATATATTATATCCTTAGTAAAAAGTATGCCCTCTTCCTCACCTGTTGCCATCGCTCGCCTTGTAGCCGGCAAAGTCGTTCATGCTGCAGCCGATGAACATCAGGATGATCATGCCCACGGAGTAGACAAGGGCTGTAAAGGCAATCCATGCCGCCACACCGCGGGCCGTGGGCTTTCGCTTCAGGATAAACAGGCCGGAGATAACTATGCCAATGCCCATGACCAGGATGCCGCAGAAGGCGGCAATCATATTGGCATCGTAGGTGGCCAGCCGGAACTGTGTCTCCAGATATTTGGGCAGGAACGTGTACAAGCCGGCAATGGGCAGCAGATGGAACACACAGGAGGCAGTGCGGAACATCAGGATGTCGTTGCTTAGTTGGCGGCGAACCGTCTTGGGAAAGTCTGTGATGTAACAAACATTTCAAAATAAAATATGGCTTTTAAATTGTTTTAAAAATTCCCAGAACCTACCTTTCAGCTTGGGCTTCTCCTCTGGCTCGGCAGGCGGAGCTGCAACCGCACTGGCCGCCGCTTGGGACTGCTGCTTGCCTCGCAGCTGCTTGGGGAACGAGAACATGGCAATGGAGGCTAGCAGCATCAGGCTGCCGATGGCCACCGGTCCCAGCCACCAAGCGCCGATCCAGCGCGGGTCGGTGGCATCGAAGCCGGGATTGGAGAAGTTCACGTACCAGCGGGTGCAGAAGCTGCCGAAGATAAAGCCGGAGGCTGGTCCCAGGATGCGCATGCCAATGGTGACGGCCATGTACATGGGCGACTGCTTGCTGCCCACATTGTCGTCGATGTAGGGAATGCCCAGCGTGGCCACCGCTGTCTGCCCGATGCCCGAGCTTAGCAGGCTGCCAAAGAAGATACAGAGCACGATGACGGTGATTTTGGAGTGGGAGGCCTGCTCCTGCTGCCGCTCCTCGTTGCACTCACTGCCCGAGAGGCTGGCATTGCCACCCAGGATGCACAGATTGGGGTTCAAGGTCATCACCTCTCCCCCGCTGTCATTGCGCCACATCGAGGACGTGGACTCTCCTGAGGGCACAAACTGTGGCTGCTGCTGCAGGATCACGCTGGAGTGCATCAGCTGCTCGCCGAAGATGAAGTGGGGCAGGGCGCAGGCGAAGGCGGCAATGGAGAAGAGGACCATGCCGCAGGCTATCCACCGCGGACGATGGCCCCGGCCGGCGAAGTAGGTCAGCAGCATAGCCGTGCAGATCTGACCCATTTCGCTGGCACTGAGCAGAAGCCCCGTCGTCTTGGACTTGATCTGGAAGAGCTTCTCTATTGTGGTGATCACCGAGACGAAGTAGGTCATGTACATGCCCTGCAGGATGTACGCCAGCAGGAAGACCACCATGAAGACGTGCGTCGAGGCGAATCTCCGGGCCCATCTCGGCCGGCAGCCGAACAAACCGCAGCTGGCGGCGGAGTCCGCTGAGGAGGAGCCGCCGTTTAGGTCCGAATCGAAGTCGGACTCCTCCGATTCACTGGAGCGCGGCTGCAGCTTGTAGCCGCCCGTTAGAGGCGCCTGTTCGTGGGCATACTTCTCGCTGAGACTGTGTCCGTGCCCGTGTCCGTTGGAGGTGCCATTGTTGTTGGTGTGGTTGCCCAGGTTGCCATTCTTGAGGTCCTCCACCGCCGGACCCTTCCACTCGTTGTTGTTGCTCGGCGTGCTCTCGTATAGCACTGTGCTGGGCGGCGGCGTTGTGGCCACCTCTCCGCCGTTCTGGGCCAGGAGGGGTGTGAAGGCCTGGCTTGAGTCACGGCGCCCGCCGCCGCCATTCTGATGGTAGCCATTAACCTGGCCATGGCCGTTGCTGGGCTTGCCGCCGCCCAAGGATGCGGCCTGAGTGGCGCCAGCCTCCACATCCCCGTTGCTCTTCGTCATTCTGCTGGCCACTAGAGTTCCACACACAAATCCTGCGATCTTAGGGATTGGGGATTCTCCCAGATGTAAACTGTGTCTTTTGTAATCTCAACGGTGTAATCTCAGCTGCAGTTCTAGGTGGTCTTGGTCACTGCCTGTTGTTCCATATTGTGGTTCCCATTACTTCGGACTTGGATTCTGATTTCGGGGTCTGTACATTCGATTCTGTCTTGTTGGTATTGGCCAAAAAACGAGGTAGATTGAGGTTGATCTGGTTTCTGATAACAGTTCTATATATTCTTTATTGCAATATGGCAGTGTTGTGTATTCTGAAAATAAGAAAGAGCGAGGGATACGAAAATTAACGATAGGTAGGGATTAAAATGGGGAAATTCCCGGTTGTTTGTAATTTATGACAGCTCATAAAATACTTAATTTAATAAATAATTTTCGTATATTGTAGATTTGTGATGATTTGGTTGTTTTATCTCTTGAAACTTTAGCGTTGAGTTTTTTAAGTTTGGCGCCTGGCAGTTATGCAATGAAATCTGTACAGGAAATTGTTAAATATTTCTTTTTATTTAAGATAAATAATAATAATGTTTTATATATAATAAATATTTACTTTACATTATAAACGTCACTTTATATTATAAATGATTATAATGACAAACTGAGCTTAAATAGAAATTTACTAACTTGTCAAAGTGATTGTATAAACCAATATATTATTTTTAAAACTCCACTATATACAATTGCAATTGTTATTTATCTAATTGTGTTTTTATTTTACTTTTGCCAGAGCAATCCGATTTATATGGAACTACAGCTCTGAAGTCCAAACGCAGACTGCAGGAAAAAAAACGCAGAGCCCACTGGAACACATACACTCGCCAAAATGAAAGTGGGAAGCAGAGAAAAGCTTATCAGTTTTGGCAAATATATATATATATATATACGTATATGTATATGCATTAAAAACGCAGTCGTGTGAACAGCATTCGACAAATTGTTAGCAAAAGCGCTTTATTCCGGATTTTTCGTCGTAGTATTTTGGTATTTGATAAGCAAACTCCTTGGAAGTTCAAGGTTGAGCTGATAAGAACACGCGGATTCTTTGGTAGCCTAATTTACCTGCAGTTTATTCTAGAACTACAAATAAATTAGTTCCTAATAATGTCTCTTATATATTCATAAATATATTACATTTCGAAGCTTGTTTCTAATTCGAATTTTATATATTACAAAGGCGATTTACTAAGCATATCTAGCTGGCTTCCTGTAATATAATAATTCTCTCACTTCCATGTGAATTGTATATATTAAATATACTTTTTGCTTATGAAATAAAATACCTACACTTATGAGTGTATATGCAAAAACAAATATTAAAACAGTTTGTCCAAATTCCGCTCTACTCGTATCTCACTTTTCGTTCCCTACTTTTTTTTTTATTCGTTTTGCCAAAATTTCAATGTCAAATATTATTCGCAAATTCGTTTCTAAACATTTGCGTATACATACATATATTTTTACGCTTGTGTGTTCGGGGTTTATAAAAAAGCAATGACGGAATTTAATTTCACTTTCCGTCGGGACAGCCGCTCTTTTGGTTCCATTGCAATCGCAATCGCAACTCACTGGCTGCACTCGCCAATCTTATCACTATGCCCGACCTCGCTGATAAGGAAAGTGAAATTGTCACAATACAGACACACAGACACCCCCATGCACGTAGAAAAATAAGAAGGAGTTTCTTTTAAGAATTTAATGTATATTTTGAGACAGTAAACTACTAAAAGGTGAGAAATCATGAGACCAAGGAAAGTGTTCTTTTAAAATATAAAAGTTTTCTTGAGTTTACATATAATATCCATTATACAAATTATATATTTGTTAATAAACATGTCTGATTTACTATTAAAAAACATAGAACATATATTTTCTAAAAGGTAATCGATCAATTATCGATAACATTTACTTTTTTCATAAAATAAAATGAGAAAATATGTTTTTAAGAACTTTAATATTGGGATAATGTCTATCTAAACTTCTTTTTAATGTAGTTTGCTCTCTCGATTTCTGGAATAGTGGCATTTAGAGATTAATTAATTTACACTTAAATTGAAAATCAATATATAAGTTAATGAGAATAACTATGAAATCAACTTGTTGCCTTTGAAATATAAATAAAATGAAATCTAATTAACAATACAAATTGAAACACTCTTATTTGTTCACAGTGCAAGCGACTAATGGGAACAGCAGTAAACAGTGCTGCGCCGACAGAGCAGAAGGAGTCTCCTCTGGGCCTCAAGTATTTATACATATTTATTTTTTTATATTTTACTTAGCCCCCCTAAACTTTGGCCTTGAATTCGTGTTGTTATAGCTGCCGATGATGGCTTCTTTCTTTTTCCTCTGTTTTTCATTCGATTTTATTTATTGCGCATTTTGCGCTTTTTGATTTCTGTTGGAAACACTTTGGCTCTTATTGTTGTTTCAGTGGAATGTGTGTGAATTCCGCGAATATTTATGCATAATTAGAAATGAATGGGAGTAGCACGTGCTAAATTAGCATTCCTGCCTTGATTAGAGATCGAAATACAACCAACAGCAGCAGTAAGGCAAAACAAATATTTGTAATTGTAACAAGGAATTTAGAAAGCCTTTAAAAGTCAAGTTACAACAAAAAAATATAGTAAAATATAGCTTTGCTATGATGAAATTGATTTAAGAGAAACATTAAGAAAAATTAAAAGAACTTCCGTTGCTGTAATAAATAAATGGCTTAAATATCTAAATATTATAAGTTATCTTTGACAAATATATGGTATGTAATAAACATAGCTTCGGGATAATAGAGAACCTCACTTACTATAGACTGTCATACATTGTAAAGGTCTTTAAAAATGATTACCTGTGACATCACAAGCAGCTCGTAATGTAAATTTCCAACTTAAGCTCGAGATAGGGCCCTTGGCTTTATCTTTAGTTTTCCGTCTTATCTGTTTTTCACACTTTCCCACCGTTTTTTCTGTTCCTTCTAACAGATTCTAACTGGTGACGTACCTCTGGATGGGCCAACAAAGCCAGTAGTTTAGCACTCGTTGTTGGCCACTTATCGCCACCATCCCTGCATAATCTCCAATGCTCCTGGCTTCCTCATCTGCAAGCCCATCTTACACAGTGAAAAATTGACAGAAAAGAAGCCAAAGTTTCACTGAGATGTTCTAAGAGTTCTTTCCATTTTCTTTTCCCCTTCTATTCTCCCTAGAATGAAATAATTTTCCTTTTAAAGAGATACTTGTTTGTATTTTCTTGCCTATTTAATTTATTGCTTCTTCCCTAGATTTTCACCTGTGTAGCCAGCGAAAAAGAGTTTAAACTTTGAAGTTACTTCGGTGCACTTGCTGGTGGGACCTGGTCTGAACCTGAACTCCTGCAGTTACCTGTTTGAGGCTAAGTTCGAGTGGCAGCAGCGGCTGGCTGGGCTGGCTCAAGGCTCATTGAACCCTGGCGATGGAAGCAGTGGAGCTGACCAGGTTGCGAACTGCCCAGCCGTCAGATGCTTATGCAAGATCTAACCATCTATCTAAACATATTGGCTTCAATTCGGCCTGATGGATGGTTAATTGTTCAATTTGCTGCAAGTGTTGCCAGCTGACAGCCAGATATTGCCGATTTATCAGTGTCAATCATAATAAATGCAATTAAACCGCCCCGTTTACGAAACTATCAAAACCATCACCACCACAGGAGGAGGAGGGTCGAATACTGCGAATACTGGTTAGGAGCGATCGATCGATGGTTAGATGGCGGCCGAGGTTTCCATTTCAATTGGACCCGCAGCTCTATCATCATAAATACAATGTGAGAAAATCAACGCGGGATTCTACACTACAGCACAAATCGGATTTGAATTTGCAAGGAAAGATATAGAGTTAGGTTAGATTTAAAATCTTTTATCAATTTAATACATTTTCTTTTGAAAGAACTTTCCATTAACTTTTTACTGCAGTTATAAACCTTTATCATTATTAATAAGCAGTTTTTATTATTTAATCAAAGAACTTGTAAAATATATAAATTCCCAACTAATTTATTACTATTCAATATAATGATTTGATATAGTAAACAATTATATCTGCAAATGCCTTTTTGGATCATCTAACTATAGTTTTCCGATCTTTACTTTTGCCGGCTAGTGTAACAAGAATGGTAATGCTTGTTGGGGAGGGCGGGAAAAAAAACCAACGGGGAGTTGCACTTTTTTCTCCGCTCATAGCGTGTTGATTTTCCGGTTTTCCCGGCAACTTGCAACTTCGCCTTCCCCTTCCGCCTTCCGTCTTACATCGTCGTCGCTGCCAACTACGTAACTGAGTTATGTACGTGTGTTTCGGTGAGTGTATACGGGTATTTCCACGGGTGTGCATTTGAATTGCGCAAGCGCAACTATTGCAAATTGCATACCGCGCCGCCGCTGCTGCTGCTGCTGCTGCTGCTGCTGCTGCATGCCAACATGCAACAAAACCAGACACGCGGGCAACGTGCTGACTAGACGCTGACAGCAGCAATATCACAACAGCAACATGGCCACTAGGGATGATAAGCCTGTTAATATATCTCGAAGAAATATCGAAAAGTATCGAAAATATTTCAATAAATTATTGATGGATCTAAGAAAAAAGAATATAACAAAGTTCATCTGGTATGAAATACATTACACAAAGAGTTTTTTATTTATTATTCATATCAAAATCGGAAATTTGTATAGTAGATATCGGAAATATAGGTATCATTGATTGTGTGAGCTATGGGATATTGATTAAAAGATGAAAATATGTTCCAATTGATCTTTTTATATCAGTAATATAAGCATTTAAACTCGCTATCTTAATAAAATATCGATATAAATCGATACATAGAAAACTAGCAAACAATATAACGAAATGACATTATTGTTTATTTGTTTTATTATTGTTGTTATTATTGTTCGAGAATGTTATCAAAAATCAATTAAACTATGAAAAGATTTTCCAAATAAATATTCTAGTTTAATTAACTAATAAATTTGCTTAAAAAGATTCATGTACATATTAAATTAATTGATAACTCTTGATACAATAGATAACTATCGAAATTTCTATCATTCCTAGTCGCCACGAACAAGTGCCAAAGCCACAGAGGAGAAGAAAGCCCCAACAATGGAATGGCTAGGAGCGGCATTGAAAGTAAATTGCACCCTCGACCAGCAAGCCAGCAGCAAGCAGCAATAGATGCCAGGTTGCAAGTCCAAGTTGAAGCCGCAAACGCTGGTTAAAGCCAGAATCTTGGAAAGAAGAGCTCGGAAAAGTGGTTTGGCCACATTTCACTTTTAGCATAGAAACGATTTAGAACTTGTGTGTCTGCTGGAGATTTGCTATCTGAGATTCAGCACGAAATCTTAAGATTGCACACAAAGCGTAGGGAAATTATCTGAAGACCTAGGAAAGTTATAAGAGCTGTGACAGAGGTTTCCAAAAATAATGTAGAGAAACAAAAATAGAATTCTAAACCGAAAAGAATTGGAAGCATCTAGACATTTGTGTGGCACTGGTTCGTACAATGAAATTAAAGAAACCTATTTGTTTGTTTTTAATTCACCGACTTTCCAGACATTGAGTCACTTGCTCGGTTTGTTTCCCTAGGGTCTCCGTCTCCGTCTCAGTCTCCGATTCGCTGACCAATCAGATATCCATATGTTTATATGAAGCGAATTGTTTATGCTTGTATTTTGACTTTGACCTTCACATTGAGAACTGAACTGAAATTTGAACCAGCAGCTTGATTTGTGTAAACAAAAAATGTTAGACAGACAATAACAATAACAATAACAGAAGCGTTCACAGCTCGCCTGTGTGACAAACGATTATATTATTAATACGTACTATATGTATGTATCCAGACCACTTATATACTCATGAAACTTCATATACATATTATACATTTTCTGCTAAATTATACTGTTTATTTTTCGGGCTTAAAAGTGCCGAAATTATTTCATTTTTTGGGGCAGCAACAAACCCACTTTTTTTGTATTTGTTTTATTTGCAATTTGGTTAATCCTATTACGGAAAATTCATTTGCTTTTTAATCGTCATCACGCACACGTAAAAAAAGGTGCCGTAAGACAACTCACCGAAGCGTCGGATTGGATTATAAAAAAATTAAATTCAATGCGATCAAGATATCAAACAAATACCAAATATATATACACGGATATTTAAGCTTGTACAGACTTATGTTTTGTTTTTTTTTTTTCGTTGTGCCTTTCAAAGTGGAACAACCATGTAAAATATATATAAATTCAATAAGAGGTACATAATTCATGACAGGGCAAAAGGTGTGGCTCTCTTTCCGAAAAAAACAATGTCAAAAACAACAAAAAATGCTTAAAATATTTAAATAAAGGTGGACACATTGGGAGTTGATTAAGGAATACTCTTACTTGAAATAAGGTAACTTTACATAAAGTAAGACTAGAATAACATTTATCCCAACTCTTATTTATATTTATGGAGTTTCTCTACAAGATAGAGACAAACATAATTTATCTAATATAATATTTTTTTCATAATAAATACATTTTTAAATTATTTCTCTTTGGAAGGCAAAGGCTTTCATTTATTCACGCATTAATTTGGCGAGAAACAAAACTTCCTTTTTGACGTCGGCGCTTGTTAAAAATCTTGGTAAGGTAAAAACCACCAAAAGCAAACCAAAACGAAACGAAAAAATAAAGAAAAATTAACAAGCTCAAAATGGCAGCCAAGTGTGCATAAATTTTTGAAATGTTCGCAACAGGCTGTGCCAAAAAAAAAAAAACAAAAACTTAATGAAATGCAATCAAAAAGGCATTCCAAGAGGACTGCATTAAGCCAGAGCTGGACTTGGACTTGGACTTGGAACTGGATGTCCAGTGCTACCTGGTAACCGCTCCTCCGATTCCGATTCCGATCCCCCGATTCTGATTCTTATTCCAATTCCAATTCCCCCAAATATCTCGCCACAAGATCAGTACATGGCGCTGACGTGACGTTCTGGAGTCAGCCCCAAAAAAAAATAAAAGAAACAAAAACAGATATTCACATTTATTTCCCTTCTGGACATATACAACCTATATAGGTACGCATATACTGAATAAATGCGAACGGATTGCCTTTTTTTTTAGCCGAGAGAACAGCTTACATTTGTCATTTCGCACGGACTGTGGAGCGATACTGATGCAAAAGCGGGTTACTTTTATTACAGTCTATATTGGAGATCCTTTTGATATAATTTATGAAGTTTATTTTGTAAAATTTCAGGATAATGAATGGTATTGCCTTAAAAATCAAATCTACTAAGAACACACCTACTCAAAAAAAATTATAAGCTTAGTAATGTTATTATTAATAGATCTTTTACAGAGTTAAAATGAAAAGTGAATTTTAAACATGAAGAATTTAAAAACTACAAAATGCCTTGAATAAATGTCATTAACTATCAAAAATAAAACACATAAAGTTCTTAGCCAAGTTTTTTGACTCTTTCGTCCCACTGTGCACTGTAACCTGAAGGAAAAGAAAGCTTGTTTCAAAAGCGCCAAAAAAGAAGCTTAATTTAAGCAGAGAACCTTCTCTGTCTGATTGATTGAGCCGCTGATTTAAGCGGCTTTTCGTTGGGCACCAGGACTGCGCCGATTTCTGGACCAATTCCGACGAGGACGAGGTGTTAACTTGCCTTAAAAGTGCTCTTTCAGATCAAAGAGGGTCCCGTTATGGGGCTAATTGAAATTTTATAAATTACTCGCTGTCATTGGCAAGTTTCACCGTTGCTCAGCTCCTTCGAACTAATTTAGCATAATTTATTATAGAAGCAGCATTGATTTTTGCAATTAGCAACCAATTTTACGGCCGAGCCTCGTCATGCGCCAAAGTTTAGCTCATTATTTGCACAATTTCAAGTAGACGAAGAATGGCCGAACTCAAGTGTTTTGGTTCCCAAAGTTAGTTCACTCGAAGTGTCAAGTGGCTTCCCTCCAAAAAAATAAGGAAAAATAGATAAACAAACAAAGAAATAGAATATTGTAGAAGAGAGCCATAGAAATTCGCATAGATACAACCATCATTACTCATGAGTATTTGTTTATTAAAGTACTTAGCAGGCTCTTTTTTTTCGCCATCCGCCTCTCGACCAAAAAATTATTTCAATTGTTTAACGAACAAAAAAAATCCCTGCATAATTTTTTCGGCACGTTCGTGTTTGTAATTTTTTATTTATTTAATTCTTTGTAAATTTCCACTTGGCAATCTTTCTTTCCTTAACTTCTTTGGGCGCCTGACTTTGTATGGCGTTCCATTTTAAATTAGTTGTTTACTTAAGAAGAATTTTGAATGGTTTTCGTGTGTGTTGTTCACTTTGTTGTTTGTCAACTTACTTATTTATTGTGAGTTGAGTTTCTTTAGTTGGCAGAATGTGGGCGCGGTAACTGAAAGTATAAAGAAGTTGAGAGGGAAATAAGTTAGAAATATTTGAAAGACAAGTTTAAATGGCTTACATTTAGGTAATATTATTCCCTAAATACTTTGGCCGTTTGTATATAGGCTGCTTTTATTATTTATTAATTTATTTAGCTGAAAAAACATATAAATTCATGGCACTCATAAATTTAAACTAGAAAAGTTGGTTTTTCTATTGTAAATGGTGGATTATGTTTTTGGGTGGCTGATCACGAATCTAAAGACTGATTTGATCCATCACATAAGCATTTTTCTTTAGATTTACAACCTATAGCTTACCCTTACCATAAAAACCATATTTTTATTCTAAAAACAAAACCCCATACAGTATTAGGGATTCCTGAACACGAATCAAAAGTCTAGTTCCCTTTATCATAAATGTATTTCTTTAACAAATGAATATCCTGCATTTGTTAAAGAAATACATTTATAGTAAAATTCACCATTATTAAATTGTGTAAAATCAACCATGATGCGTTCTTGGAAAAAATGTTTGCGTTCAGTTGCGAATTTCCAAGATTTCCAGGCAATAAAAAAATATTACTGGCTTCATGAAATACACACTCGGTCATAACTATAAATATGTCCGTTTAGTTGGGTCATAACAATTACAGCCAAAACGATTAATGCTTGTTAAAGTATTTTCCATTATTTCTTGCTTTTTCGCTTGCAGTGCTCGGCGCGTGAATAAAAATGCAGCGAACATTATTAACAAGGGAAATACATGTACAAACACACACACACATATAAAGCGATATTAAACAACAAGAAAACGTATTAAATGGGGGCAAAGTGTACAATTAATGTAAATGCAAATCTTCGGCCTACAGCTGAGCGAAAACAACAACAGCGAAAATAGTTGCTGACGGCAGAGTAAAAAATGTTATAAAAATAAAAGACAAATGAGCGCAAAAACATTCTGCTGGCTCCTGTGTGTGCGAGAGTGTGCGGGACAAGCAGAATTGCATTGAGATAGGTCAGTCACACACGCACACCCATGCACTAGCTAGTGCAGCCATCTCTCCCTCTCTCACTCACTCTCTGTCTGCAATTTATAGCTTTAATTTGCATGTGCAGCCAAAATTGCTCTAATTATGGCACATAGGGGTGGTATTTCTACCCATATATCCATATATTAACCCTCGACGGTATAGAAATTGCCGGGGAATATAAAGTTAAAGTGTTTTTGTTTTTTTCGCATTCATGTAAAACTTACACAATCCCCTCTCTGGCTGGCGCTCTCTCGATTCACTTTTCTTTGTGCAATTCCAATAATTCAGCAAAAGAGAGAGAGGCAGCCAAAGCTCTTTGGCCACTGCTGTTGCAGCAGAGCGGCAGAGCTGGTGCAGTCGCAGAGAGAGAGAGGAAGGCCAAAGAGAGAGAGAGGTTTGGCATCTCTTCGTTTACTTGCACTTTCTGCTGCCCTTTTTTGTTGTTGGCGAAAATAGTAGTAGATTTTGGGTAAGGGCGCCTTGTTTATTATTAAATGTTCGGAATTGAATCAAAATGTTTAAGAACAAGTAAAAGCACAATAAAAATAATAATATAATAAATAAATTGAAAAACATAACAATACATTAAAGTTCGCCTTCTAAATTTTTTTAATCATGATTTTGTGTTCCTAAAATTCACTTCTTGGCAATTCCCCTCTAAGGACTATTTTTCTTTGCATTCCCCTTTATATTTAATTCATTGAAATATATAAAATAAGCCCAACTTAATACTCTTCAGTCTTTTCCACAATATCATCCCTTATTTGCGGATTTATCCGAACCTAGGACAATAATAAAATAAGTGTCTGAGCCGAGGGAAAATCAAAGCCACCGAATAAATTCCACCCCCAAAGAGCTTTAGTTCTGTATTTTTGGTCAAAGTAAAAGCTTGCCAGAAGAAAGGGAATGAAGGTAGCCAAGGAATACAGACAACTAAGAACTTATTGCGCAGTAGACGGAAAATGCTATTTTCCTCTCGTCTAGACAGGGAAAAATTAAAGGAAGCCGGAATAAAGTCAGAGAAGGAAAGCCTTTAAATTGGAAGCAAACTGAAGTAGAATAACACAAAATAAAATTAAATAGGATTTAGGCATTGAAATGACACAATATATAAATGACACAATATATAAAATAACTACGTTTGTTTATGACTTAGAATCAAATGTAGTTATTTTTATTTAATGATTTTAACAATTCCTTAAATCTCTATTCCTGAAAATTGGCATCGAGGTCATATTAATTGCACTAAATAGGACTCTGGCCACATAATTTCTTAAGTGGAAACTGTCAAATGTGTTTTTCTAAAAACACAAAATAACACCTACTATTTTTTTAATATAAAAATATAATTCATAAAATATAATAACAAGAAAACGCTCCTTTTCGTTAACAGAAGCGCGTCCCTTTGGCTTTTTATGGTGACATAAGTGAGTGAAAGTGAATTTGTAATGAAAACGAAATTCAAATTCGAAACGAAAACGAAATTATTGCAAAATCTAGACACGCACACATGCAGCCGACTAACGGTTGCGCTCTCTCTCTCTCTCTCTCTCTCTAGCTCTCTGACTCTCTTGCTCTCTCGAAAAGTGCATTGACTTGTCCGCCTGCTGTTATTCCATGCCCCTGTATGGGTGTTATTTGCCGAGCTCTGTCTCTATGTGTGCGTGTGTGTGTAAGTGTGGCCAAGATTGCATTTGCCAATTCCAATTTGGATTTTCGCATCTTGTCGGCAGCGGCGACTTCTCGTGTTTATTGCAAAATAAATACATATGCAGATATCATAAAGTCGGCCTCCGCTTCCTGCGGGTGTGCATTTCCTGAAGTTTTTCCTAGATCGCGGGGGGCGTCCATGTTTCCCGCTGGGCGGGGCTATGCAGTGATTCATAAGAGATAAATTCTCGAAATAAATTTCCAAAGGAATGTAAATATATTGTTAAGTTTTGTCCATACAAAATGTGTTACATTAATTATTAGAAACTTGTTTTAAAGAATGGTTTTTAATTAAAAATTAAATTTATTTATATTTATTTAGAATTTTCAAGAAAGAATATAAAAATAAAAGAAAGTTAGAATACTTAGGAATTCAATTTACCTTTTTACTAATACAATTCTATTATTATATAATGATTAGAAATATTTAAAAAACATTTAAGCACGCTCAGCTAGTCTATGATTCTAAAAACCCGGGAATTTATATTGTTATATTGTTTATTACCAAACCCACATATTATTTAATTATTTATCTAGTTCTAGAGGCAAGCTAGCAAGCTGTATTTGTATTCATTTTATATTTATGTGCGATAATACTAAGCTGTCAACCCATAATCTGGCACTTCTCCTCTTACTTTGTAACACATGGCGCATTATTTATTTCTCGCCCGCATCGCGTATACGCCCCAATGGCACGGAATACAATAATAATAAAAATTATAATCAAATCCACTGCCCTTTCCAATCCAATAAAAAACTTTAAAACCTTTCGACATTGCCGGATCCGTTATCCGCTGTCATTGTAACACCGAACAATTTTCGCCAATGCAGTGCGAAATGTGTTCCCAGGTCCCCATGTTTCCCAGACCAATGTAGCCAGAATAAGAAAGTGGATGTGGATGGGGATGGGCGCGAAACTAGTTTAGTAGGAAGATCGCAGATCGTTACGTGGCGCTTAATTGAATAAGTGGCCCGGGATTGAGTCGACTCAAGTCAAGTCGCGAGTCGAGACAAGACGAATGTGTGCTAAATTGATTGAGTCGCATGGTGAGTGCCATAAATTAAATGGACAAACATGGGACAAGTCTGCAGCAGAAGCGGGTTGCAAATCACAAATCGCGAATCTCGAGTCACATATCGTATAATTTCCACAAAAAATGCACAAAAACCGCAGCCAAAACGGAGACAGAAAGCGAAAACTGGGTCAACCTGATGCAGAGCAACCTACGCAGCAGCAGCAGCATCAGCAGCAGCTCCTCCACTCACATTCGCAGCCACATTCGTAGCCATAGATGCAAGCCGAAAAAAAAATAACACAAAAAATAATATAAATGGCGAAAAAAAGAAGTGTAACCCACGACGACGTTTCGCTTCATTTGCTCACAACACTGGAAAAGTAAAAAGCGGCAGCTACACGACGACGCCAAATTTATGTCTGCTGGATTTCACCCACGCAGCAGCAGCAGCATCAGCTCTCCCAATAAAAAATCAGCGGCAACTCGTTGTATTCGCGGAACTTTAATTACTTCCACTACCTTAACTTATTTACTTATTTACCTATTTACTCATTAATCGCATTCTTATCAAGCACACGTGCTGCCCACAAGTGCAACGCCAAAAACATTCCATAGTTTTTCGCGATAATCGGAAATCAAAACAATGTAACTACACAGTGAAAACAAGGTAATCAGCAGAGATAACCCCTTAGATTGTGTGATACTCATATTGTTTATAAATAAGGGGAAAAACTACTAAAGGGGTCATTTTATAGTAGTTGAACCCTCAGACTATGGTTCTGATCCATTGAGTAAGCTGGATTCACAATGTATGCCTACGAAAAATATGTTTTTAAAGTACATAAACTATAAAATATTACTCGTCCATTATATAAATTCTTTAACAGACTTTTAGGTATTGTTTTTCCATTAAAAAGTATCCTGTGTATAATAAGATTCTTAAATAATTGTTATTAAAACTGACACTTGATTTGTGTTAGCTAAAAACTGACTAAATGAATACATAGACTAGCCTACTTCAGTTTTTCCCTCTTTAATTATTTTATGCAAATATTCCCCCAATAAACTCCATTATATTCCGTCTCCACTGTACTAAGCTGAGGGAGATAGAGAGATTTTTCTGCTGCCCACAAAATCGTGATTCCGCCAGTTGCCGACGCCACCGCCGCCGCCG
Organism: Drosophila kanapiae; assembly: GCA_008042475.1. NCBI lineage: Eukaryota > Metazoa > Arthropoda > Insecta > Diptera > Drosophilidae > Drosophila > Drosophila kanapiae. The sequence goes on from VNJM01003256.1 coordinate 37,383, forward strand.
CTTGCAAAAATCAAAATCAAAAATTCAAAATCAGTGAAATGTGACCAAAAAAATAAAAAATAAACAAAAAAAAATGGGAAAAAAGTGAATTGATGTTGCATTGTGTTTGGCTGTCTGTTTGTTAGCTATTCGCATTATTCACTTGGCTTACAAATAGAGGTTAATTTATTGTGACTTGATTGAGTCGAGCATGCGCATAAAATATGCAGGAGAAACTGGCTTTTGGGAAAAAGTTAAGTCAATAAATTTATTATTTCAGAGTGCGCTTTAATGTAATGTAAAGGATATTTGTTTAAGTAAAATATAGTAAAGGGTTATATATTAAGTATGTCAAGAAATGCCACAATTATTTTCAGTCTTAAATAAGTATTTATGGGTCGTAATAAATTAATCATAGCCCAAACATGTAGCCAAGTTCTTAGTATACAATTGACTCTAGTAAGCTGATATGTAATCATTTTTGCTGGTCGGCTTTATAAGTACTTATTTATCAAGTTATGGCGGTCCTACCACAATGCAAAATGCTTGTCTCAATGTCAAGTTTTCCAAGTGTGCTGTAGGAATCAATTACACTGATTCAGAACTCCGTTCGCTCGCTACGCTTGCAGATACAGATGCAGAGATGCTGTGGCCGTCCGTTGCAGTTGCAGATACATATTCATGCGGTGACTGAGATAAACATCCGAAGAAAAGAAACCAGATGAAAACAGCGCGATCGCGTTCGCTGCATCCGACAACGACCTTCGGCGACGATCTGACATTGAACACTGGCTATAAATGGAGCCATCTACATGTGTATGCACACTCGCACTCGCACTTGCTCACATTTAACATTAAACGCATTGTTGCCGTACAAGCTGTTGACATAATTTATCCAGATCGTGCACTGAACTAAATTGCATGACTATCTTGCAGTTTTAGAGGAGAATAATTAGTTATAAAGATTGTTTTAGTTTGTAAACATTGAACGTTTTGTATTTAAGAGAAAAACTGGAATGAATTGATTAGTAAGTATGGAATTTAAAGGACCGGTCTCTTAAGGGTTTGACAGAAAAGATTAATCTTCTATATATTTTAGTAAATATCGCATTCTAATTGCATTCTAATTCTCATAAAAATTGCAAGTCTAATTTGTTTAATTAATTATCCACTGAATTTTAACATCTATTCATATTATTATATATATTTTATATAATTTATAACACGCTGTTTCGTTTGGTGCATCTCTCACCAGCTGCATCCATTTATGTTAGGCTTGCAACTCACTGAATTTATAATTAATTAAGCCCACATTTCTTGCGGTGCATGCAAAGTGTGTGTACTTAGCTTGGGGCTTTTTCGCATTTAGCCAATTAACTGAATGGTGCCGAATTCAGATGGCTATGAAAACGGAGATGGAAATGTGGAAATGGAGATGTCGGTGACGCGCGCGCGCATTCCATTCCAATCCGATGCAAGTCGCGGCAATAGGATCCAATTGGAACCGAGTTTCAGTCGGCAGTTCATGTTGCAACAACTGCGGCGGCTGCTGTTGCTGCTGCTGCAGTGGCTGCTGCACTTGACTTACTTGAGTTGCGTCTGGTAACTGCCATCGCCATCGCCATCTGCGCAATGCATTTCACTTTCATTATGATGCAGTCAGTTTTTGCCACTAAAAATGGCAACGGGGCAATGCCGATGTGTGGTTTTTCCAAGCCAAAATGAAAACCAGTTAGTAGATGTTGCTGCTGTTGCTGCCTCTCTCTTCTCTCTGACTCTGGCTCTGGGTGCTCCTCCGCTCAGCTGCAACAGCTGACAGCTGCACTCACCTGGCCTTTACCTGTGTGTAGGCGTCGTCGTCGTCGTCGTCGTCTTTTGTTTCGTTTCGTTACTTGTTTTTACTTTCTTCTAATAGATCGTTAGCTGTGCCATGAACTTGCAATTGATTGCTTATTGTTAAATGAAAATGGAAAGTCATTTTCCATGCATTTTATTTTTATTTTGCCCCCTCTCTGCCAGTGTGTGTGTGTGCTTTTTTCGTGGCTTTTCCTTTTTCGTGGGTTTTCATTAACGACGACGCCTTTGCTTTGGCTTTCCCGAACACAAATGTGCCAATGGGGGTCAAGTCTCCCCTCCAAGCATTTAATGTGAGTCCGAGTGAGTAATTCTTGGCTTTTATATATTATTTTTTATTGGTTGCTTTTATTGATTTGCCGGCTAAGCAAACGGAAAGCGAAAGTAATTACAAATTACACACGCACATCGAATATATCTTCATATATATGTATAGTGCATGTAGTTCCCATCAGAATTCCCCCCATAAGCCAAGCGATAAATGCAGTAGCAACCCCCAATTGCATTTAGTATCTCCTTTGTGTGTGTGTGTGTGTATTTTCCCCTTGCCACCAAGCAACCCCTTTCCCTTTTCCCTTCTCACCAACGCAACAGAATCAATTTTTATTGGTTACACAACGACGACGCCAGGCGGCAAAGGAAAGGAAAGTCCATTGACCCCAAGGCGACCGACTCATGACTTTTAATACTTCTTCCCCACATACACTCTATAAGGAGCATACCAGAAAGGCATATCTTTTTGGCAAAGTAGGGGGACTTACTAGGGAAATACAAAATATATATATTAAAGGGATCCCTTGATCATAAACACTTTATATAAACCAAAAATTCTTAAAAGTTATACGAAATGAATTCTCAAATAATTTAATAAAGGCTTCTTTCCTAACGGAAGTGGATTTACCTTTAAAAATTATATTACCAGTCCAGAATTCGAAGGAATCATATGAAATAAATTCCTTAAAACTATATAGGAATATTTTTATACCAAGAAATCACAAAATTACTTTTATAACTTCATAAATATTTCTATAGGCTTTCAGTGTTAATTTTAAATTTCTTTCCATTTAATTTAAAATATTTGAAAGTTAAATTTAATATGGAATCCCCGAAAAGAGTATCTCCCACTTCGTGCACTCGTTCCTTATTATTTCCCCTCATTTCTGCCCCTCTTGTTGTCTTTTCAGTTGAGTTACTTTAAGTAAATAGCCAATGCATCGACTGCAGCTACTGTTTGTTTGGGTCAGGCGCCCAGATCTTTAGGCATTTCCCATGCTCAAGAACTTCTTTTCGTTAAATAAGTTTTCTTTATTCACATGAATCATCTCCGAGTCAAGCTAATACTTTCAATTAAAGTCCAAAGAAGATGAATTCCTTTTTAGAAGCGCCATGATGCCTGGACTCCACCGCCATAGTTGTTCCGGTTGTAGTCGAAATTCCGACTGGCCTGGGCATAGGCATCCACGGTGCCACGTCCATCCCGGCTGGTGTAGAGATTGTGGTTATACTGTACACTGGCCTCCCGTCCCACTTGGTTGTCCTTGCTGGCGGTCACCACCACGGAGCCACCTTCCGGGGAACGAGCACGGCGAACCAGAGGATAGCTCTCTAGGTAGTCCTCAGGGAAGGCCACCAGGAGCTGATCGGGTTCAGCCATCAGAAGCTCTTCAGGTTTAGCCACCAGAAGCTCCTCAGGTTCAGCCATCAGGATTTCCTCGGGATATGGCTGGGGATAGGCGGACACTAAAGCCACCAGACAGCAGGCCACCAGGAGCAGGATACTGGACTTATTGGAAGACATCTTAGCTGGGATAATTGTAGAATTAAACTGATGCCGATCTGAGGAGTGCTTCCACTTTTTATAGGACCCTATGTAGCTCAATGGGATTCACCTAAGCGCGGGGACTTACACTCGTAAGTTGTCATTGTGTCTTATCAGTTTGGGAGGGTGCTTTTTTCGCGATGGTTCATCCCAGACTCTGGGATCTTTATCAGCGTTTGGTTTTAAGAATGTCATCTCATATTCAAAAGGTACTTGCTGAGGGGATTTAAATATTTGGCTTATATCATTATACATAATAAAGAAAGTCCCTTATAAACACACTAAAGTATTCTCTACATTCAGCTTGATCTTATTAATAAAGAAATTAAATAAATAGTATATTAAGAAGATATGATACCTACAAGAACATTAAGTTCTCTACATAATCTTTATATTTAATAGGAACATCTAAATATATTTTATATAAATAAATAAGGTTTCTATCTAAGGAAGAAACAGTTACCATTTAGATCAACTTCAAGCAGCTCATAGATATTTTAATCTAAATTATTCCCCACCCATGTAAGCCATGTAAAGCTTTAAATAAACATTAAAAATGTATGTTAATTCCCTGCTGATTAGGCCAGATATCGACGGGTTTCTAATCACCACGAAAAAGGGGCGCGCTCCCGTCATAACTTTTCTTTTCTAAACGCATTCAAATCGGTCTACGCAACAGCAGCAGCAGACACTCTTGAGATAACGCCGCCGCGCACGCACCTTCAGACCCAAAAGTCCAATAAAAACAAAAAATACAACAAAAAATCGGAACAAAAAACAGAAATCATAAAAGAGAATTTAGTTCAAATGAGTTCGTTGACACAGAAACGCAAGAAATCAAAATAAAATTAAGTTTTCCGGTGCGTGCGATCCCCGCTCTCTGTTGCCGACCCACGCACGATTCTCAATAGAAACTCTTGCGAGTATAGTGTTAGTTATTAGATAGTGAAGACTTCGTCACTGATTAGTACCCGTACTATATAGAAGGCCGAGTGCGAGAGCGAGTGCGAGTGCGAGTGCTAGAATAAATAAATAACTAATCTAAGCGATACAGGCGAAAGAAACGCTCGCCAAATGGCAATCGCGCTCGCCATGAACTTGAATTTCCAAAAGGCAAAAGGCAAATTCGATTGTGAAAGTACGGCCCTCTCGCGAGTGGCGATTCTTGGCGGCGACGAGAACTGATTTCTAATCGCATTTTTCGAGTGCCGTAATTAGATGTGCGTACCCCGCGCGAAAGTCTTTCTTTTGCCAGCCTTTATTTCGGGTGAAAGTTTTCGCATTTGCTCCGTGTTTCTTTCATTTAGATTTCATTTACCCAGCCAGAGTCGCCGCCTCGCCGCCAGCCGAGCCGAGTAGCGTTATCTATTGAATATCAAGTTGTGTGTGCATTTACATCTTTTGTCACCTGTGGCTATTTATCTCGAGGAAGAAGAAATAAAAACTTACGCCCCAGGCCCAGCGACCCAGCGAGACACAGATACAAAACTTCAGACACGTGTCGTCGTCGTCGGTGGCGTCGTCGATATCCGATCCGGCGAAGTTGCCGAGTCATAATTGTAAATTTTTATAGATCTCCCGAAGAACGCGGAGAGGCCCGAAAAAACAATTAAGCCGAAAAATATCAAAATTCATTGAATGAAAGTCTATATAAGTGAGTATATATGTATCTACTCTGGCCTTTTGGACAGCCATTTGTCTAGGCCCAAAAAGACGGACGGCGAAAAATGCGTGGCGTACGCACGCTTTCAAAATAAATTATATATGCGGCGATGATACGATTTTATATAGACAAATGCGTTTGCCCACGTTTATATATATGAGGCTATATATCTGGATATCCGCTTATGTGTCGGTGCTTCTCTGGCTGTTTTAAAAAGATTTATTTGCCAAAAAATATGACGACGAAAGAGCAGTAAAATACTGTGTGTGCCGAAATCGCAAATGGGCAACTTTTGCGGCTGCCCCATCTTTATTTTCTTTTTTTTTTTTTCGTATTTTTATTTAGTGTGCGGCTTTGCTCTTCAACTTTGTCAACAAATAAAAGGAAGGGAAGAAGGAAAATGCAGATTAAGATGAATAAGAGAAATGGTGATGGGGAAGTAAAGGAAACGACAAGTATATCGAAGATTAAAGTCCCTATATAATTCCCGAGAAATAATTAATATTCAACGAATAAAACAAGAAATGTACTTTACATGTGTTTCTTGATATATACATTAAAAAAGAAAAACAATAGCTAATAATACCTGAGATATTAATAGATACATTTGAAGGTCTCATTTATTGCAGAAACTTTTATAAATAGCCTTTGTGTCTGCGAAATTTTGATTGTTAAGAAAACAAACTATAAAACGTTAGTATGTTATTTCGAGAAATATAAACCAGTTTTATTGCATATATTACCTATCTTTGTTTTCCTTGGTTCCCACAACTAATATGTATTATAGCTTAGGTCAGATGGAGATAAGTATTTCAAAGTATTATCCATTCAATTTCCATAGAAACTAAATCTATAAACAAAAGACGAAGAGTCTTCCAGCGAGAGAAGACTCTCTGGCCGCAGAAGACGTGGAGAAGACTCGTACTTTATTTTTTTTTGCCAGGCGTATCGAGAGTGAAGAGATGTTGTTGTTTGTCGTGTTTTTATTGCTATTGTTGTTTGTGTTATGCGTTGCGTTTAAGTCAAGTTCAAGGACTGTCAATTAAATTGAAATCACTTGCTAAAGACGAGTCGGCAAAACAAGCTTCCAGATGAGTAGAGCCGGGATTCCGGGGTAGGGAGACCCGCTTCTTGTGGCTTCTCTACTGTGTACTGTGTACTGTGTGTGTGTTTGTGCGATTTTGTATCTATGTGCCGCTGGTTTTTCTGTTCGATTTTGCACGCAGCCTGCTTACATTACACTGGGCTTCAAGATAGGTACTTAAGGAGAGAGCTAAACTATCATAGAACTTTATTATATGTTCATAAACACATTTAAATTGTTAGCATTTTGTTTACATGTTATTTGGGAACTTATTTTGATCAGAAACTTAAAATTTTTAGTATTTACAACTCTTGCGTCTAGTGTATGAAACCATGAAGTATTTTTGCAGCCCAGTGTTATTATTATTATTGCGAATGCTGCGTAGTTACAGTGCGGTAATTGTTGATGATCATGATTCGTCTTTCTCTTGGTTTTATCATCTCTGATCTTCTGCCATCTTCTAGGTCTTGAATATATGTCTTGAATGATTCTTTTGTATGTCAGCTCGCTCTGCTTTAAGCAAGTCAAGTGCGACTTCTGGTTCGTTAATCGTTCGCCAACCGATATATGTACATATGTATATATATATATACAACAATATATCTCAAGTGGGGCTTTTGTCGTTGCCAAAAGAGAGGGCGTGTCCCCCAGAGAATATATCTCATGATTGGCATGCAAAACTGGGTCTTTTCGAGAGGAGATTGGAATTTATAAAGGAAGATTTATAGAAAGATCTTTTAGGCTTGAATTTAATCAAAGAATTTCACAGAATTGACTTTAAGTTAGAATACTTAATTCCTTGTAGAAAAACAGCTGTTTTTGTCTAGAATAAACATGTTTTTAACACCTAGAATTCGTGCAAAATTTCATTATAATAAAAACTTAATTTCGGGAATGGAAAAATCCCATCTGGATATCATCCAGATAACTTAACTAAGACGGCAAGCACGACCCAACCCAATCGAAGTCCAATTTCAAACCCAAATCAAATCTAACGACAATGCACATGGCCAGGGGCGATTCCTAACTGTGTTTTTAGGCCAACTTTCAGTTTCTCGAATGTGAATCGAGGTTTTCATATCAAATGTGGTCACAGCCAGCGGCGGCCTGAGAGCCACCGAGTCGAGCTTAAAATAAATGCATAATTAATGACGATTTTGGTGGTACGTATTCGTATTTGTTTTTTCAGTTGATTAACATAATGCCAAATACATACAGCTGCGCCGCCATATAAAATTATCAGCTTGGACTTGTGAATAAGACCTATACTTTACTTTACACGTGCAACCCGAGCGAGCGGATAAAGAGCAATATCGATCCATCCAACCATGACTAAACTTCGTGGAAATTGTCTTTGTGTCCGGCGATGGTGAGTAAATGGGTCTTAGCACTTTGTTTCCCAAAATGATGTGTACTTTTTAACAGATAAAACGAATGTCAATCCATCAGATAGAAAAATACGTAAATACATAAGGGAAAAGGAAACGGAAATGCTAAAAAAAGGCAGGGGAGGAGATGATATAGCGGGGCTCCGTAATGGATCTATGTGGAACTCTGTCTGTCTGTCAATATTTGGCCAATAAAAGCCATTTTCGCTTCGTTTCGTTAATCAATACACAAAATGTATTTTGGCTGCCTGTTTGTTGTTGTTTTTAGCCTTTTTCTTCACTTTTGTTGATTTTTTTTGTTGTTGGTTATTTTTTGTAGAATATTTTGTATGCCAAGAATTTAAATTAGTAGTAAATCTGGTTTTGTATTTCGGGTTCGTTCTCTCCCTGTTGATTCCCTCTACTTTTTTCTTCTTTTCCTCTCTCTGCTCGACTCTGTTCTGGCCGATTCTTGTTTTTGTCCCTGCCACTGCCACAGCCGCTTCTCCGTCCGTTTTCTTCTTCATTTTTTCTGCGACGTTATTACAGGTGAATTTTTGTATAGTTTTTTCCCTTTTCGTCTGAGTTTGAGTTGGGCTTTGCTTTATTTTGTTATTGCCCTCGCTGGATGGCTGGACTTGGACTTGGACTTGGCGGAATCAGAAAACAAATTAAATGAGTTTGCCTGAAATCGAAATGCTTTGGGCCATTGATCATTTATTGATCGCCGCTGAAGTTGAAAGCAAACTCCAAAGAAAGATGGGAATTGGCAGAGTCCACAAAAAAATAAGCAACAACAACAAAAAAAGAGCACGGAAACTTTCGGAGAATAAAAGAAACACCTTATTTATCATTTAATTGCAAAGTTCTGTCTTTGGTTATTAGGAATTTGTTTGTTTCCCCTCAACTGTGAATTAAATTACATGTTTATGTAAGCCTAATTGTTGTTCTTACTTTATATATATTTAGTAAATATTCTCGAGCACCTAAAGTCTTTTATATTTAAAATTTATTTAAATTAATTGATATTTTAAAAAGATAAGACATATATCAGTATTTAGATAGTGTTTATCTTTTGTATTTCAATTCCTAAGCTTATGTTTTTTGATTTATATTTATTCTTAGCCAAAGATTTGCATTAAAAACTCGTTTCCTAATAAAAATGATTTGTAGACATATTGTAGACATTTGTAGAATAATTTAAAAATGCATAGTCTTGACTTTCTCTATGAACTTCAAGGAAATCAATTAAATGTTTATTAATTATTTAAATTAATTGTAATGCCAAGAGACATTAAGAACCAAGCAACAAATCAATCAAAAAGCTTTTAAAATTTCTTTAAAAAATCATATATTTCATTTACATTTGTAGAACAAGAATATATACACCATTTAAGAAACACTTTCGGTAATTTCTCTGTCACTTTCCGATTTGTTTCCTTCTGTTTTCCACATCGTTCCATCTGTTTCCTTTTGGAATCCCAATATATAAATACTTGTGTAAATGTTTACGATCAACCAAATATAATATATACATATATTAATGGACAACGATAACGAACCCCATGTGGGTCAGCTGGAAAAGATTGTTTTTTTTTTGCATTTCTGGTTTCTTTCCAGAACAAACACTCTTGTAGTTGAGGTACAAAAGTGAAACTCTGGGTATAAACATTTACATTTGATTAAACAACGTTTATTGGCTTTTGTTCGATTTATTTTAAGGCTTTCCGCTGATTTTTGGGGCTTTCGTTTTGCGAGGACAAAAAATAAAGACGGAGGTAGCCCCACCTCTCCGGCATCTGTATCTCTCTGCATCTCTGTGCATCTTTATCTGTGCGTATTTATTTTGGTTTTACGGCATGTAATTACCCAGGGAGAGAGAGGGGAGAGAGAGTGAGTATATATATTTTTGTCAGGGGTGTAAGCAGTATAATTTTAAAAAGGGTTTAATATTTGTATAAAAATGAATTGTGGAAATACATTAGTTACAAATTGTTCCTAAGAACGTAGCTCCTTATAAATGATTTATTATTTTTGTTCTAAATGTTCTGGTGGGCTTGTAACCCCCATAATCCCCCTCTTACTACACCACTGTATTCTTCAGTTGCCTCTTGCCTCGCGTCTTATCATTATCTCCCAGTGCGTATTGTGTGTTGTGCGCTTTCTGATTGCGCTGCCCCCTTTTAACCTTTTAAGAAAGATTTCTTAACCCATTACGATTTCACTCAATGCAGCGTATCATTTTTGTAGGCCGTCCCAAAAACGAAAAAAAAAAAACAAAAAATTACATGTTTCACTTTCTCTGGCGCCTCCAAAAAGAAAAAAATAAATAACAAGAACGGAAAGGAAAGATAAATGCTTAGAGACCGTCTGCCTCTTCTTGGCATTTCTATGGCATTTCGAAATACTTTTTTCGGGTTTTTCGGGGTTTCTGCTTTTGTTTTTTTCTCGGTTTTTTGTCCATCAATCAGAGAACATTTCTTTTTCTTCTTTTCTTTTGTGGCCTCGCATTGAAAAGGGAAATTTCTTTAGCCCAATTAAATTAAAACAAACAGAATCAGGTTATTCCATGGTCTTCTGTTGTTCATTTACGTTGAGTGCAATTCTGTTTGCTGAATTTATTAATGGCTGAGTTTGTTCAAGCAGGAATATTCCATGGACTTTAAACTGTAGAATTATTTTCTATATCTATAAACATTAACCCTATTTAAGAACGATGGAATTCATGTCTGGTGTTTTTATTTAATGCATAATTTACCCTATTCACATGTGGATAGAATTTTGTAGCTGAAAGGTTCCACTTCAAGAACTTCCTTCGAGTTCTAAGTTCTCACAGCAAGGTCTAGTATTTTATTTTGTGGATAATTTGTACAATTAATTTATTTATTAAAGCTGTACTTACGCTTATCGCTCCTGTTTCGCTTTCTGCTCTGGCTGTGCTCGCGGCCTTTCTGTATTTATTCATTCAGCATTCGCTACGCAATTTACGCGTCTAATTTCGTTGTTGCTTTTGCTTTTTCACACACCGAATTTTTGTTGTTGCTTAATTTTTATTTTCATTTAATTGCACACATAATGGACACAAAAATTAAATGCTATATTTGTATGTGTTTTGTGCGTTGGTAAAACACGCACACAGCCAATTGAAAATTGTTTTTATTGCGGCTGCGTTTTTTATTATTTATGAACATGAAAATTATCGAGCACTCACTGAAAATGGGTTGGCACTGTGTAAGATGAAGGGATTTTGTATTTAATTATTTTTTATTAATTTTTGTATGATTTATGTGATTTATTTGCGAGTAAATAGTATTAGACACCGTTTTATAATTATTATTTATATTATTTTGCGCTGTAAATTGTTTTAAGTAATTATTTGGGATGTTTTTCTTATAAACCTGGTTTTGACTTTCAAATTTAATGGAATTTTAAAGTGTTTATATTTTTACAAAGCGGTTTAAGGGTGAATTTTTTGTTATTATAATTTTTATAAGCACAAGAACTCTTAATAAATTGAATTTTAATAGTTGCTGATGTTTTATTTTACGAGTTATATTTATTTTTAATATTTTTACACGATATTTATGTTTTTAACTTCTTTTCAGATTGAAAACATGAATTTTTCGAGTTTCTTTCGCAATTTAAGCGTTTGTGGCACATGTATCTCTAAGATACGGGTGTGTGTGGGTTGTGGAGGTTTTTTTTGGGAAACGGAAAACGCAACCGATTCGATACGGAACCGAAAAACCCGAACAAACACGGCTTTTCGAGCGACGCGTGCACTGACAACGAGGTGCGAGCGGCAAAAACTCGAGAATAAGCAAAGTGCGGCTCAATTTATACGACGAGAGACGCAGACGACAAGAAGATACAGACTGGCGCACACAGACAGACAGACAGAGGCCGAGGCAGCGGCAGATGCAGATACAGATACGAACACAGGCGCGCACTGTATCTCGAAGATACACACGATCGCCCCGGACAGATAACAGCGCGCTGCCGGCGTCGCCGCTCACGCAATGTTAGTCTGCAATTAGAATAGAATGCCTCTCTTTCGCGGCTCTCTTTTGCGGGGGTGGTCGCTCTTTGCCTCTGTTATCTCTAACGCGAGAGCTCTCTCGCGCGCTCTCTGTGTGTTTTGGTTATAATTTTTTGTGTTGGTAGCAGCAGCCAACTGCAAAAGGTAGTAGATTTTTGGCATTTTCGTCCCGCTTTTTGGTATTTGCATACGCTCAATATGCACGACCTCATTATACACACGCGTGGCGGCCATATGTACACATATATGTGCACTCGCTGTTCGTCCCCATATAAATAAAAACACAGAAAGTACATATTTCCCGCCGTCGCCGCCTAGCCTATTGCTCTCTCCCTCGCTCTCGACCCCCCCCCCACACACACACACACACTGGCAGTCGCACACACTGGCGCACACTCACGCACCGCACACCGCACACACGCACACATACAGTGAAAGACGCTAGACGCTCTAGCTGCCCGTCGGCACAAGTCGAAAAACGGACTGAACAGCCGAAACTTTTTTCATCGCCCCAATGGCCTCTGCCGCTGCCGCAGTCGGAGCCGGCTTCGCAGCTGGCTGTGCAGCTGTTTGTGGGCTGTTGGGGCTCTGCTAAGCCGCCCGCTATGTTAGGGCTCTGTTACATAGCTGTAGATACGCTTGATTCTGTAAATTCGCCGTTAACAAAGGCGTACGTAGACTTTTAATCTAAGGGATTTAAGTTCATATGAAAACGGATACATTTATTTTGTCTTATAAAGGTAGATTATAAGGTTTATAATTTTATATTACTGCTTTCTGACTTAAAGTTATTTTTTAGATAATATTTAATAGTGATTAATTCATTTTGACGCTTACATTTCTATGTTTTCAAATTGTTTTTATTTACTTTTATATTATAATAATTAAACTGTATTTATAATCCATCTAAAATACGCCCCTGCTAAGTAAAATGCGATAAAGAGGCGGAGGCATGTCCTGTCTGTGATTTGATTGATTTTCCTTGTCATTCCACAGCTGTTGCTCCTCGCATGCTTGTTATATTTACAAAGGACGCTTTCAGGACTTAAAAATAGTCTAGAAATAAAAGAACGTATACATATAAAATTAGGGAATAACTTATACTATATTTGTAATCTATTCTTTTATGGAATAAAACATTACTTTAGACTCTAAATGTAACTTATTAATTTCAATACTTTCGATTAAAATTGCGATTAAAATTGGACTTGAACTTGGTCTTGCTAAGTAGTTATATAAAGAAAATTAAGCTTTAATTCTAATTAATAAATATTTAAAGTAATTTTTAACAAGGTGCCGTCATGAAAGAAGGTCTTTGAAAAATCATGGAATAAGGTATGCAATTTTTCTTGGCTAACTTTGTGGTCATCTACATAAAAGTCGTGTATATCTATCTATATTCATATGTGCACTGTACATATCAATTACATATTGGGCGCAAGGTCGTCTGGCAGTCTAACTGTCAGATACTTTGATACATTCACGCATATATAGTATGGAAGTTCTTGCAATAACACTGGTTAACAAAGAAAATAAAGGGTAGTATAAGTTTATTGTAGATTTAGTTAATTTTTATAGAATTTTCGCCAATGGATATTCCTTAATTGGGCTCTTATAAGTCTAACTTAAAAATATATCCTGAGTTCCTGCCTCAGTCTTTCCTTATTGGATCCTCAAACTTAAGCTTATAATTGTTTCGTTATTAAATCTATGTATCTCCAAACTCAAATGTAATTTCATATATCATCAACAAGTGTAATCAAGTAAATGGGAGCATACAAGCTCGTATCTATTGGATATTCGCTATATCGATTCGATTCGCAATTGCAATTCGCGGCGACTAGAGACGGCTAATTACGTGACATGTTAGACGCGAAAACGAGTTAAACACGCTCCTTCGATTTGTGTAATTAATTGCAGACATCGGTGCAAATGGAGAGCTCAAAATCGAATTCACCTCGAAATGTGCATTGAACTTTTGCGTTGTTGTTGACGCCGCCGTCGATGATGAATGCTGTTTTCCCTTTTTCGCAGCCTTTTCGCCTTTTTGTAACCAATTCTAGTTGCACTCGGATGCAGATAACCCAAAGATGAACCCGCGGAAAATGAGGGCGGGGGCTTTTCGGTCTCGCAGAGGAAGTGCTGGAAGTGGAAAGAAAAAAAACCAGCTGATGTAAACAAATGGCAAGTAAATAATGACAAAGTCGTCCAAGTCGAAGAAATTCCTAAAAAAAAACGTATATTCGTTATTGTTTGTTGTATTGACAACATCGCTGGGCTTATCGCTTAACCGTTGTCTGATCAAATAAACATATGTACATATTTATATGTGGTATATACAGAGTTTTTACAGTATATACAGTGGTGCCACGCTAATGGGAATATTCCTTTAAATGCATATTGGAAGATTCTTTCAAGAAGTTGGTAAATAACTTGAAACTATTTCCCTTATACGGAATTAAAGCACTTCTTTCACCACAAGAGTTATTTATTAGCTTAATTTAAGTGTATATTTTCGGTTCGATTAAAGAAGGCTGAGTTTTCCGAGTTTTGTAATCACTTTCCGAGACAGGAAGCGAGCCATTGGATGGGCAAGAGCTTGAACCATTCAGAGTTTGCCTCTAATGTGTGTCAAGTGTGATAAGAAATGCCATTGTAAGTAAGTATTGTCTGGGATCTGTATGGACTCTCGCTGGAATATGGTTTGCATTCCTCATATGAGGCATTAAATGCAGCCTCCCACCACTCCATCAAGATTGTGGAGTGTGTGGAGTGCCTGCCATGACTAATTAAGTAACCAAAAAATAAGAAAAGAAGGCGAAAAATAAAGCTGCTCAAATTCTCAGCATTAAAACGTGCCGACAACTTTGTAAAGGCTGCCAAAAATGCACATTTTATATATATTTATATTCACATATATATACGTAGTTTGGGACTTGCTTTTGGTGGAATTCTAAGGGGTAGCTTTATTTTCACAAGAAGTTTGTACAATTTAAAAATAATTTAAAGCCATCATAGGGCTTAAAATTAGCATAAATTCTTTAAAAAAACCTGTAATGAAGTTAAAAATAGTTTAATATGAATTCCATAACATTCAAATTTATTTTATTATAATAAAGTTTACCGCTTCTAATTTATAACTAGAGGGATTTAAAAAATTACATAAGAACAACATTGAAAACATTAATTTTAAATGTGAAAAAGTATTCTACAACTTTGTTTAGGTAATATCCTGATAGAAATATATTTTATTAAATAAAACTATTATTTATTAGGCAACAATATATAAAAAACCTCAGCTTACCATTGTAATTGTAACCAAAACACAAATATACATATTTCCACAGATATAGAGAGTATCTCCCTGTTCAGGTACTTGCAACCCGATAAAAACCCCTACATATCCTTTCCCAGTAATGCCATATGCATTTTCAATTCTTGGGGCCCTTGTGCCCCGTGTGAATCATGAGCATTAAGCATAAAACCGACATTTAGCTGATTGATCTTAATAAGAATTTGTGCGGCAGGGCGGAGCACTCGGGCGGAGGACGACTGACTGCTAACGGATCGCTGGAACGTCGGCGACGACCACGACGGGTCAATAACATCTTTCGGAGGCCTCCTCCGGGATTCCATATCCATGTCCACGTCCATGTCCGAATCCGAGTCGCAATTTGAGGGCGTTGCTGGGCTGCGCCTGCGCAACATAACAAACTTTGTGTTTGTTTCCCTTGCGAAGTATTCCTTTTTTTTTTGTTTTTTAATAACTCCGAGTCTCTCCGAGTCAAAATCGGAGTTGGGGAAATAATATTTCTCTTAAGAAGTGAAGGAGTTGGAGTCGGGGTTCCCTTGTCGGAAATTAAATTTTGAATTCGCTGAGTTATGGTTTTTTGAAGCCCCTTTTTCCGCGATTATTCTGCACCCCTTACTCAAAGATCTTACGATATCGGCGCATATCTCTGAGATTTGCACTTAGTCTCGGGCAGAACGGATGTCTGTGCTCGATTGTTAAATGAAATTTGTCGCCAAAAACCACACAGAATTTGCAAAACAAATTTTTGACCGGAGTATCTGTCTGTGTCTGGGCCTGTTGCATATTTCATATGTTTTGATTCTTGATCCTATAGCTTTATGTTGATTGTTCCTGCAGATTTATGCGCAAGTGCTTAATCGAGGGGGGAGCTGGAAAAACTGTGCCAAAAAATAAAATCAGCGAAGCCTTGTTAAGTTTTAAATAATATTTAAATGGAATCGGAGGGTTCTAGCTGTAAAATATATACAAACCACAATGCAAACATGTCTATTAAATACTTTAGAACATAAATACGAATTCTGCAATATTCCTTTTCCAAGAACTAATATAAATTAACTTAGGTGCATTTAATTTTGAGATCTCAAGGCTGACCATTTTTCTGTTGCGCAATATCTTGCGGTTCTCCTTTCCGCCGTCTAGCGAATAAATTAAATCAAAATGCAAAAAACAAAATAAAGCAAACCTGATTTTTATGTCTGCAATTCAAATTAAATGCAATTAAACTGAAATTGATAGAACAATTCAGACAGCTCCAAATTTGGGTCTGCTCTTCTCTCTTTTTTCTTGCACTTGACAGCATCTCTGTTTTGTGCTTCGCCTCATCCCTCGAAGGTCTCAGGTTTCGCCTATTTAAATTCTAACCATTTAAGGACCTTTTTGAATTACGTCGTCCTTCGCCTGTCTGCTCCCTGTCTGCCCTTTATTTGTGGTCCCTTTGTTGATTTCTTTTTTTTCCTTTTTGGGTTTAGACGTTAGTCAAGTTTTGCCCTTTTTTTTATGTTGTTTGGGTTAGTCTGCCGAATTTCGGTCTTTGTTTTGATTTCGCTTTTTGATATTATTTTTCGCATGTGCAAAAGGGGGCTCAGGGTTCTAAGCTACCTTCTACTTGTGTTTATGTGGAGTCATTAGAGGTGCTTAGAAAATTACCTAATTATTTAGTATTATAAAAATCTCATTAAATATTCAAGATAGAAAGGAATTATATGTTTAAATACCTCATTATTTGGTAATTAACTATAAAGATATTTTTTTTTTTATTAAAACGGTGTATATTTATTTTACTTATTTAAACTAGTGTACTGCTACCTAAGTGGCAACTTAATCTGGTTGTACATTGGGGGAAAAACAAAAATTAGTCACAGGGTGATGCTGTTGCTTAAATAAAATTTACAATAATTACATTATACATTTACAATATATACATTTTATTTATTTATTATTTTTATTTTATTTTATTTTATTTTTTATTTATATATTTCCATTAATTAATTGAGAACTCTGGAAGGGAGATCAGCTGGATGGCACCTTTTTAGTCTTCTTTTTCTTGGTAGGGTTAGAAGACGTCTTGCTAAATTGTTGTTGTGACATCTTAGACGTTGCTCATAGTGGGATGCA